>JASDQU010100090.1:250127-280884 GCA_032191745.1 Picea mariana
TTCTTATTGATCCAACGGTGGTCGGGTTCCTGCGCTTGGATCTGACGGCTGAGACCTGTCCTCCTATCGAGCTTCTCCCGGTGGCGCCCGATTGCTTCCACGCGTCCTTCCAAATAGACGATCCTGATTTTGTCGGGATTTCACCTTGTCTTTTCGCGATGGTAAACCTCGTACAGCTTCTGTCTGATCTGACAGCCCTCGTTCTTTCGGGAAATTTGAATGAGATCATGTGGTTGTGGATCTCTGTCTTCCTTCTCTTGTGCAAATTCCTATACTTTGAGCTTTGCCTTTGCTGCGCGCGTTTTCTTCAACATTGTTCCTCCTGAGCTTTCACGTCTGAATCCCCAAGGGGTTTTATCCTTCATATCCTGCCATCTCCGCTGTTGCCAATAATGAAAACAACCATCAACACACATTCGTTGCTTGTTCAATATTTGCCAACAAGAAGGTGGTTCTGTTGTAGATCATTTAAATGAATTTAATACGATTTCTAATCATCTAAGTTATGTAAAATTGACCTTTGATGATGAGGTTAGGGCTCTTCTAATATTGTGCTCATTTCTAGAAAGTTGTAATGGCGTGTTCATGGTTGTAAGTAACGTTTTCTCTAGTTCAAACACTCTAAACTTTGATGATGTTATTGGTGCTATCCTTAGTGAATAAATTAGAGTGAAAAGCACAAGTGAGACATCAGGTAATGTGTTGACCGTGGAGAATAGGGGAAGACAAAAGGAAAGAGGAAAGAGTCCAGGAAACTATGGGAATTCTAGGAAGGGGATATCCAAAACCAGAATAGGAAATATAGAGAGATGGAATTGTGGGAATAAAGGACATTTGAAAAAAGACTGCACATCTTCAAATAAACAAAGAGATGGAAAGCATGAGAAAAATAAAGTAGAAAATGTAGCAGGTGATGTGTTACAATATTCTTATATTCTTTCTTTAGATAATACAATTGAGTCTTGGGTAGTATATTTAGGGGCTTCATTACATGCATAGGAAATATTTTCAAGCTTATGTTCAAGGTGATTTTGGACAATTTTATTTGGGTAATGATGAACCATGTCAAATTTTTGGAATGGGTAAGGTAAAAATAAAGAAAAAGAATGGAAACCAATGGTTATTGAAAGAGGTGAGACATACACCAAATCTGAGAAGAAATATAATTTCAACAGGGCAGTTGGAAATTGAATGTTGTATATATATATTTACATATAAGGTATGGAAGGCCACTAAAGGATCACTAGTAATGGAAAAGGGAGAGAAGGTAGGTACATTGTATTTATGTATTATTAATGTTGACTCTTGTATATCTATAGCTTATACATGAGTGGGTACAACACTGTGGAATCATAGGATTGGACACATGAGTGAGAAGGAGATGGAGATACTTCAAAAAAGGAATTTGTTGCCAGATCTTGAAAAGGTTGATTTGGATTTTTGTGAGCACCGTGTTTATGAAAAACAAAGGAGAGTTAGATTTCTCAGAGTTGGAAAAGAAAAGAAGAGTGAAAATTTGGATCTTTTGCATAGATATGTATGGAGAACAACTCAGATATCATCTGTTGGTGGCTCTCATTATTATGTTACTTCTATTGATGATGCAACTAGAAAAACTTGGGTGTATTGCATTCAACAAAAATATGATGTTTTTGATACTTTTAAGGAATGGAATTATTTGGTTGAGAATGAGACAAGAAAGAGGTTGAAGTGTCTCAGATCATACAATGGAGGTGAATACTACAACAATGAGTTTGATAATTATTGTTCATACCATGTGATTCGAAGAGAAAAAATAGTTCCATGAACACCATAAGAAAATGGTGCGTCAGAACGGATGAACAGAACAATCATGGAATGTGCAAGGAGTATGATACTACATGTTGGGTTCCCTTACAGTTCTAGGAAAATGTTGTAAATACTACTATTTACTTAATAAACATAGGACCTTTAATTTTTTTTTATGGTGGCATTCTAGAGGATGTATGGATAGGTAAAAAGGAAAACTATTCATTTCTGAAGACTTTCGGTTGTGAAGCATTTGTCTATATTGATAAAGAAAATAGAATGAAGCTTGAAGCAAAAAACAAGAAGTGTACCTTTATTGGATATGGTGTTAATAATTTTGGTGATCACTTATGGGATTGTGAAAATAAAAAATCAATAGGAGTAGAGATGTCATACTCAATGATAAGGTCATGTACAAACATCATTTGCAGGGAATGAAATAGGAAGAAGAAAAACTAGAATACATTGTACTTGATGAGATCACTGGAAGAGAAAGTCCAAAGGTACCAGAAAATCAAAATGTACAATAAAAAGAGAAGAAGGTACCTCAAACTCATGAAAGTGTTTTTAAAAGATCTACCAGGTTAAGTAGACCCACTGAATGATACTCTCCTTCATTGTATTATTTATTGTTGATTGATTCTGGTGAACCATAAATTTATGAAGAGACAATGCAGGTGGAGACTAAAAACAAGTGGGAGCAAGGCATGACAGAGGAAATAGATCCCTTCGTAAATAACCAAACTTGGGACTGTGTTTAGTTTCCTACAGGAAAAAGAGCATTGCAGAATAAATGTGTTTATAGGTAGAAGGAAGAATAGGGAGAAAAAAAGAAGTACAATGCTAGACTTTTTGTAAAGGGGTTTGCACAAAACAAAGATATAGGTTTTGATGAAATATTTTCTCTTGTTGTTAAAATGAATTCGATTAGGTACATTTTAATTCTTGTGGGAGTAGAATATTTTCATATTGATAAGTTAGATGTAAAAACAATTTTTTTCCATGGGGATTTGGATAAACGGATTTATATGCAACAACCATAGGGGTATGAGGTCCAAGGGAAGGAGAATTTAGTATGTAGGTTGAAGAAGAGCTTGTATGGACTAAATCAAGATTCAAGGAAGTGGTATTTGAAGTTTGACAGGTTTATGAAAGAACAAGGTTATAGTAGATGTCATTCTAATCACTGTGTTTATTTTAAGCGGCTAGAAAATGGAAGGTATATTATCTTGTTATTGTATGTAGATGGAATGCTTGTTGCGGGGTCTAACATGTAAGATATAAATGTGATCAAAAGGAAATTATATAATTCATTTGTGATGAAGGATTTGGGTACAACAAATAAAATCCTCGGTACATAAAGAAGGTGTTGGAGAGGTTTAGAATGCATAATGAAAAACCAGATAGTACACCTTTAGCTAGCCATTTCAAATTAACAAAGGAAATGTGTCCCAAGACACAAGAGTAGATAGAATACATGTCCAGGGTCCCTTATTCATCAACAATTGGTATCTTGATGTATCCAATGGTGTGAAAAATATCATATATTTCACATGCAGTGGGATTTGTGAGCAGGTATATGAACAATCTAGGTAAAGAACATTGGGAGAAATTAAAGTGAATTCTCAAGTATTTGAGAGTTACTAGTACTCATGCATTATGTTTTGGAGGTTTAGACATTATTCTACAGGGATATGTTGATTCATATATGGCAGGTGATAAATATAGCAGGAGGATCACTACAAGGTATGTTTTTACTGTAGGTGGAACAACAATAAGTTTGATATCGAAATTGCAAAAGGTTGCTTCACTTTCAACAAGAGAAGCAGAGTTTGTTGTTGCTACAGATGCTAGTAAAGAAATGATTTGGTTACAAAATTTTATGGAGGAATTAGGAAAGAAAAAAGAGAATAGTAGGTTGTACTATGATAGTTAGAGTGTCATTCGTCTTGCAAAGAACTCATCCTTCCATTATAATACTAAGCATATACAACTCAGGTACCATTTTATATGGTCCGTTTTGGAAGATGGACAATTGAAGTTGGAAAAGATACATACTAGTCAGAATCTTGCAAACATGTTAACCAAGGTAGTAACTAGGGAGAAATTGAGTTCCTACTCAGTTTTAGTTGGTCTTCAAGCATGAAGGTGAATATGAGAAATTTTCCAGGTCCAAGGTGGATCATAGTTCAGCAGGTACAACAACAATGGATTTGTTTTGATAAATCTCCAAGTGGGAGATTGTTTGTTGTGGAGAATGATTATCTTCCTAATTCATATGCAGGTCAAAGAAACTATAGGATACAAAATCTTTTCCTCCCCCCCAGCCTTGATGGAGCCGAAATGTTTTTTAATATTGTAATTTCATAGTCAATTTGAATTGTTCATTATAAGGTCACAGATCTGAGGGTAGAAGTTATGTTAGGGATTTTTTCGCTAGAAATAAAGCCTATTTTATGTATGAGGCAATTGTATTGTGACTGAAGAAGTGTGTGATTATTGTATTTCTAAGAGAGGATACTATGAGAGAAATAAGAGAAAGTTACAATGGGTGTGTTGTAGGTTGTATCCCTTCATTTGTTGGATAATAAAAAGGAAGGACCTGGAAATTTCTTTGGTGGACGTATCCCACATTGGGTGAACCATGTATATCTTTGTATCTATTGTACTATGTATATTTTGTGTTTTATTTACACATTTGTTTTATTTTATTGCTCTACGATTCTATTTTTTCTAACAAATATCTTCCTTAGTGTTCTTAGAAGTAGTATCCTATAGTGTTTTGATAAAAGTGGCTTGGACTTGGGGTATCTTCATGAGATCAAAAAGAGATATATTCACTTTAGTCCTTTTCAAATCTTCCAAAAATTCATAATCCAATTTGGAAGGGGCGATAAAAGATGGAGATGATTTTTCATTAGAGGGTGTTTTTTGTGTATTAGATGTTATTTTTTTAGGCTCAAAAGTTGAAGGAGATCCAGAGTTAGAATTCCTGCTTCCACTCCTTTTAGTTACTACGTTTTGAGACATATTTATTTCTTCAACATATTCTTCTTCTCCTTCTCCTAATCTAAACGAAATATCCCAAAAATAATTGACATCCTTTTCTTTTGTTTCATCAGTCTCTTGAGATTTATCTTGTTGTTATTTTTCCCCTCCTCTTCTTCCTTAGATTTAGTCTGGGTATGAATTTCCCAAGCCGTGAGGGCTTGTACAAAATATTCCACGTTTATGTCTTCTGAAGGAGGAGTTATCTTAGTGGTAGGACGAGCACTCTTTTATTTTTTGGGTGTGAATATAAAAAACATTCTTAGGGTTTGAGGAGCTTTCCCCACAAATATTTTTCAAATCAATAATTTCGTAGGAAAGTTTCTTCACAATTCTCTGGTGGGCTTCCATATCTATGGCATCTTGGTCTTCCTTATCTTCAGGATGTTTGATCACAATAGTCTTGGTTTTGTTACTAGTTTTATCCTTCAAAGTTTCCACTCATGGATTTCCTTTAAGACTGAGAATGTACTTTTCAACTTTAATGGTTTATTTAAAGGTAGCTTATAAAGTATTTTTCTCAACCCTTTTTACAAACATTGTCATGGAAACAGGGGGGGAGATCAATTATAATATTTGATAGAAACATCTTCAGTGCACTTGAAATCTTGGGGAATTTTATTCATTAAAGTGAGAAACCTTTAATTGAAATCCTTAACCTTTTCTTTTGCATCCATTTTAATCTTATAAAGATCTAGAAATAAAGTTATTGGGGTCTTGTCTTCACTAAAGTTTTCAATGAAAGTGGTTTTAAAATCATTCTAGCTAGTAATTGAAGCTTGAGATAAACAAAAGTACTGAGTGGAATCCTTGTTTTTGAATGTGTAAGGAAATAAACTATAGATGACATATTCATGTTGGAAATTCACTAATCTAAGTGCAAGCATAAATTTATTAACATGGTCCTCAACATAATCTTTCTTATCTAGGTCAAATTTGGGAAATAATTTCTCAAGATGTTTGGGAATATCATGGACTTCCCTAGGAACTGCAATGACATCTGAAACCAGCCAGGGTTGGTTATTCTTTTGATTTCCATTAACTCTGGCCACTGGTTTAGGATTGGCAGGGATTTTGATCTAGATTATTTTGAGAATGACAAGAATATAGAAATATAGAAAATATATAACAAGGAAATACATAGAGATATTGCAAGAAACACAAACATATGGTGAAACCCAACTTATCTTAATGAATAAGAGAGAAAAACATTATTGAACAAAAACTAGCAGAATGGGGTAGCTTATCTCTAAAAAGAAAGATATGTTTCCTATGCTTCATTCACAACATGATTTACATCACACTCCATTGCATGCTTAAAGGGCCTCCTTCACCTCAATTATATATGAGAGACTGAGAGGAGAACAATTCCCATGATGCATGTGGGATAAATTGGTAAAAGTTTATAAAATGTCGTAGGCATGTAAAACACTAGGACTTATCAGTCGGTCACCCATCCCAGTACTACTCTAGATTGATTGTGCTTAAATGAATATTTCTAATGGGATCCACTACATTAATGCTATGTTGTAGGCATGTAAATAAGACCACTAGGAAATCATTACATGATGTCTGTCAGTAATAAATGAATATGGCTTTACATTTCATTCTGCATCAAAAGGGTGAATATCATGGTTTATCAATACCATAGGTTTGAAATGTTGATTTAGTGGAAAAGGTGGATGACCAACGATATCCACCTGGATCATTCCTCCCCCCTTAGGAAGCAATGGTCCCCATTGTGTCAAGCTCCCTTGGGAGATGGGGAAACTTCTATTGAATATGAACCTTGGTGACTCACATTCCTTGTTGAACTAGATCTCATGATTTTACTTTTCCCATGGAAGGATGTCATGAACTTGTTGGAGGTGTTGAATTTGTTAAACAGATATGGCTACAAGATATTCATTGGTATGAGTGTGGGAGGATTATCTCGGTGAAGATGAAACAAGAAGAGATATATCAATGATGGCTAATGGTTGGAACCCCAAGCACACCTGAAAATGGTCATGGCCAATAGAGATATGTTGAACATATGTAAGACTCTCATTCTCTTTGTGCTCCTCTATAATATTTTTGACCTATTTATGTTGGATAGAAATGTCTTGGGTCAAGTTTTTAGTGGTCACAGTGACCTTTTGTTCACCATATGACTGGATCATGAAAAGGGGAAACTTTGTGGTGTGAAATATTACTTTGGGCCATTGTTTTACCAATATTAATGAAGTGGTAGTAGTGAGAGCTACCTTTGGTACCCTATAGAGTTGACCTCCCAGAGTAACAATGAAACTACAGGGATGAGATTCATATTTAGCATGATGTTTCCACATATATGGTTTTCCTAAAATAACATCAAAAAATTCAAGTGGGGAAACATAAAACACTACCTCATCCTTGATGGAATTGATTCCATAGGACATGTGACACTACTCACTGCCACGGATGTCTCATCCCTAGCTCAACCATTTGATGGTGTATGGTTGGGGGTGTGGCATCATTAGAAGATTCAATATCTTGAAAACCTTGGCTGATATCAGGTTCTTCCGACTCCTGCTATCAACAATGAAACATAGTGGGGTCCCCTTTACCCACATCTACAAGTGTAAGAGGTGATCCCCCTCCTCAAGCTCATCTAGTTCTTCTGGTTGTATTTTTGTGGTCGCAATGGTAGAAGTGGGTTCTTCATCGATTATTTGTTTCCCTTTATTGTGATATGAATCAAATTATAAGTAATTTTTTAATTCTTTTTCTTTGAGCTCAACCATCAATGATTGTTTCGAGCGACATTCATCGATGTTGTGCCAGGGGATTTTGTGGAACTCACACCACTTTCTAATGTCTTTCTTAAACTTCTTGTTACCCTTCTTTTCATGTGTCTTCAACTGGATCTATTGAGGTTGACCTTCCTTGTTGATATGTCCTCCATTCTATGAGTTAGGGTTGCCTTTGACATGCTTCTTTTGTGGCATATTTTCAAACTCTAACTCTCGCTTACTCTATTGCTTGAATTTATTCTCGATTTTGACTACATACCGATACGAAGCTTCCAATGAGGATATGTCCAATAAATCCATCTCTTTTTAGATGTACATATGAATAACATTGTGGTACTTCAATATCAATTTCCACTCAAAGTCTTCGATAGCCAGCTCTGAGCACAAGGTATGAAATATGTTAGTGTATTTCGACATTGATCCGAATTATTTTTGGCACGAAATGAGAGCAGAGATATACTAAAGTAATGTACATAGATATATCAAATATACAATAATATAGAAAATATTTACCATAGATATAACCATAAACAGAAAGATGCCATAATACACAATTTTTATTAATGAGCGAAATGTATAAAACTATAGATATACAGAGTCAACAACTCGCTAGAATGGTGGCACCTTATCTCTCAGAAGAGATGTGATGGCTACTCACATTCGCAATAAGTTGATTAAAATTAGGCTCTAAAGGAATTTTTAACATAAATAAAATCCAAAACCATAACCCTAGAAGATGAAAATCCATTAGTTTTGTGGACCCCGTTTTGGGTAGTTTCATGTATCAACTTCCCGGGAGCGTAAATTTGGCATACGATCTTTGTTTGGGGCACATGATAGATCATTGGAAATTTATCATCATGGAGATTCATTTTGGGGGTTCAATAAGATCCTTTATCTATAATTGAGGTGCTCGATCCTGAAAAAAACTTCATTTAGGCCCTCAAAGTGGCCCCGAAAGTTCAAGAACCGAAAAATTGCTAAAAATAGTAAATTTCCAGATGATTGTTTTGAGCCAGTTGGAATAGGTGTGTGGCCACTAATATCCACTTGGATCAATACTCCCTCCTTAGGAAGCAATGGTCTCCATTGCATTGATTTTTAGGGGGAGAGGGAAAAGCCTTTGTTGAATCTACATATTGATGAGTTGCTTGCCTTGTTGGAGAAGTTGCATTGCTTAGCTTGTTGAAGGATGTCATGAACCTGTGGCTAGAAGGGTTGGACCTTTTTAACCAGTCTAGCTACATGATATGATTGTGTGTATAAGGAATCCTTCTGATTTTCTTCAATATTATCAACCTGCTTATACTGGATAGAAGGTGCTTGGACTGAGGTTGTAGTGGTTGTGGTGTTCTTCTATTCACCTTTTGAACAAACTGTGAAGAAGATGAATTTTGTAGTATGAGATACTACCTTGTAGCATTGTTTAGGTGGGACAATAGTTGGAACTACCTCTAGTATCTTGTAGAGTTGACCCCCTAGAGTAACACTAAAACTACGGGGTCGAGACTCATAAATAGTATGGTGCTTCCATATATATGGTTGGCCCAAAATAACATCATAGACATCCAGTGGGGAAACATCACACAATACCTCATACTTGAAGGGATGGATGTTGTATGACAATTGACACTGTTGGTTGACACAAAGATCTTTTCCCTGGTGAAGCCACCCAATGTTGTATGGTTGGGGGTGTGGTGTTGTTGAAAATCCCAACTATTTGATGACCTTTGCTGAGATGAGGTTCTTCTGGATTCTGCTATCAACAATAAATTGTCATAGGGTCCCCTTCACCCACATCTATGAATGAAAAAGGTGCTCCCCTTCTTCAGGATCCGTAGGTTCATCTGGTTGAATTTTTGTGGTCACGACAGTAGCAGTGGGGTATACGTCAATGATCTGTATTTTTCCATTATTTTCTGAATCCGATTCTAAATCAGGGTTCAAATCCTTATCTTTTATCTTTGCCACCAATGACTATTTTGAACGACATTAATCAGTGTTGTTCTAGGGGATTTTGTGGAAGTCGCACCAATTTTCAGTGTCATTCTTCTTCTTTCCTTTACCCTTATTTCCCTCTGTATTGGGTTGGTTGTTGGGGGTTTGTTTGTTAGGGTCATATTTATCATGGTTTCATTTTTTTTTATTTGTAAACCCAAAATCCCATTTGTTATGGTGCCTAAATTTCTGCTCGATTTTGACAACATATCGATAGGAAGCTCTCAGTGATGAGATGTCCAGAAAATCCATTTTGGTTTGGATGTACTTGTGTAGAGTCCCATGGTATTTCAGAACCAAATGTCACTCAAACTATTTGATACCAAGATTGTTGTGCAAGGAATGGAAGTTATTAGTGAATTCCAACACTACTTGGCCCATCTCTTGATGCAGCGTGGTCCATCTCATGTACTGGTATTCATAGTTTCCAACAGGATAATATTGTTCCTTGACCATATCCACAAAAAAATCCCAAGTTGGCTCGGCCCCATATATTCCAGACTCCTCTATGAAAATTTTCTCCCTCTAAGTTTCCAACCAATGTTTGACATAGGGGAGAGCCTTAAGGAGTGCGAAGGTGATATTTTCCCTATCGGAAAAATTGTGAACAGAGAAATAACCTTCTAGCATATTTAACCATTTTTATAGGGAATCCGCATATATCTGACCTTCAAATATGGGAATATCAAAATTAAAGTATACCTTGAAACGAGAGGTTCCTCCAAAGTGGTCGCTTGATGAAGACACTCCTACTGCTATTGACAAGATTTGAAGGATGTGGGAAAAATTCTCCATCATTTCGTCCCTCTGTTACGTGACAGATTGTTCAAGCAACATATTAATATAATCTTATGCTCCATATATTTTCTTTTCTTCCTCCATGGAGGGTTTCTTGGGAATGAGAGAGAAATTTTCCTCAAGAGAGACAAGCTCGAGACCAACTTCCTATACTCGGACCTTGTTGGGGACATGCACTAAAAAATGATCAAGAGAAGCCTTCTTTGATATTACTAATCCAAATTATTTTTGGCATGAAATGAGAGTGGATATATAATAAAGAAATGTACATATATATATATATATATATAGTAATATAACATATATTTATCATAGATATAACCATAAACACAAAGATACAGTAATACACAATTTCTATTAATGAGCGAAATGTACAAAACTGTAGAAATACAGAGTGAAAGACTCGCTAGATTGGTGGCAGCTTATCTCTGAGAAGATATGTGACAGATACTCAAATTCTCAAGAATATTATTACAATGAGGCTCTAAAATAATTTTTAACATAAAGAAAATCCATAACCCTAACCCCGAAAGATGAAAATCCAACAATTGTGTGGACCCCGTTTTGGGTAGTTTGGTGTATCAACTTCTCGGGGGCATAAGTTTGGCATATGATCTTCGTTTCGGGTGAACGATAGATAATTTGAAAGGTATAATCGAGGATATTCATTTTGGGGGCTCAATAAGAGCCTTATACCCTAATTGAGGTGCTCGGTCCTAAAAAAACTTCATTTATGCCCTCAAAATGGCCCCGGAAGTTCAAGAACTGAAAAACTGCTAAAAATAGTAAATTGTTAGAAGATTGTTTTGAGCCAGTTGGAATAGGTGGGTGGCTACCGATATCCACCTATATTAGAAATCGTCTGGTCTATTTCTTTTTGAAGATTCATCCATTTCATGCACTAGTCATCATAGTTTCTAACATGGTATAACTCCTCCTTTAGGGAATCTACAAAGGTGTCCCAAGTGGGTTCTCTTCTAAATTGTGTAGATTCACTCATGGTGTACCTCTCGTAGTAACCTTCACACTAATCTCTCACATGGGGAATGGATTTAAGGAGCATGAATAATATGTTTTCACTGTAAAACATTTTTTGGATAGAGTAATAACCTTCTAGAAGGTTCAACCATTGTTTCTAGATAATTTGCATCTGTCTGGATTTCAAATAAGGGGATATCAAAATTGAATTCTACCTTTAAGGGTGCCACACATTTGAAATGGATTATTTTCAAATATTCCTCGGCCACCACCATCGATAGTCTCTGAAGGATTTCATTGAATGTGTCCATCATCTCATACATTTGTCGCATGAGGGATTTCTCAAGCAATGTCTTGAAAGGATATTTTGCTTTATCATATCCCTTTTATTCCAAAATCGGAGGTTTCTTGGGTTGAAGAGAGAGGTTTTCCTCAATATAAACTAGCTTGAGACCCAACTGTTTGTACCCTGACATTGTCGAATACCTGGTCTGAGAAATGACAAGGACCATACTGCTATGATACCACTGATCCAAATTATTTTGAGAACGATATGAAGAGAGAAATATAGCAGATATAACAAGTAAATACATAGAGATATTGCAAGAAACACATAAATATAGAGAAACCCAACTTATATTAATGAATAAGAGAGAAAAACATTGTAGATCACAAACTAGCAGAATGGGGTGGCTTATCTCGGAAAAGAAAGAGATGTTGGCTACGCTTAATTCACAACAAGATTTACATCACACTCCATTGCATGCTTGCAAGGCCACCTTCACCTCAATTATATATGATAGAGTGAGAGGGGAACAATTCCCATTATTCATTTGGGATAAATTGCTATAATTTTATAAAATGTTGTAGGCATGTAAAACACTAGGACTTCCCGGGTGGTCACCCATCCCGATACTACTCTATCCTGAGAGCGCTCAACTATGAAGTTCTAATGGGATCCACTACATTAATTCTATGTTGTAGGAATGTACATAATACCAATAAGAAATCATTACATGATGCTTGTAAGTAACACAGGAAGATGGAATTACATTCCATTCCCCATCAAAAGGGTGCATATCATAGTTTATCAAAACCATAGGATTGAAATGTTGATTCAGTGGAAAAGGTGGATGGCCATCGAGGTCCACTTGGATCATATTTCTTCTCCTTTAGGCTTGTCTTAGGGTTCACCTCTTGATGTTCTAGGTATATATTCAAGAGGAACGAGAGGTCTACCACCCCTAGAGAGTATATAGTTTTCTAGGTTGAATTCTAAGGGTTCTAAGACTCCTTGCAAGAGTTGTGATAGGTGGTAATAGGGTGTCCCAATAGTTGGGTTTCCTTCATGGGAAAGGTGACTTTCAAGATCTAGTTATTTCCACATAGGACTTATTTGGCCCTTGAGTACTGAAAATTCAATAGGGATTTATTTTTTTTGTTTACTCAAATGACATGTTAATACATGTTCATGATTTTTTTGGAATATTCATACAAGCTCGGCATTGGATAATGTTTGAGACATTGGAATATAGGTTTAGACCAAGGAAAACCTCGTTGAGTGGTAACTTGGGCAGAAATATTTAGAGAATATGACAGTGGATGTAGAACCTGTTCAGGGTTGATGTAGTGATAATCAATTGGCAGAGTAGTGTTTATCAACATAATAGAATTGGTAGGGTTTTTCAATTTATTAGCATACATTGAGTTTGATGTCCCTCCTTCTAGCGTCATTTCTATTCACAGGTCCAGATGGTCTGTCATGTAGGTAAGGGAAAATGATTGATGGTAGGTCGCAACTAGACCCACCCTCATTTGGAATAACATTTCCAACCAGTATGTTGGTGTGGTTGCCACTCTAAAATTTATCTAATATGAATCTAAGAACATTTGTTTCTCAGACGAATTAAAATCTAAATTAAAATCTAATTAATACTTCCTAAAATATTATAAATTTAATTCAATACTACTCTAACCTATATCTTGATTAGGAGAAATCTATTGAAAATGAGTACAATAAAGAATATTACTATCTGCAAAATAATAAGTTCACATATGGAAACAATGTATTAATATAACAGTGAAATAAGCATAATAAAAATTAATTGCTTGACCTACTTATCATACTATTGTTGTAATAGTAAGGAAATTCAGACACTACAAATATATAGAACACAGTAAAGAAGAAATTCATATAACCATGCTCCATAATATCTAAGCAATAAACATATACACAAAGAGAAGTCTCATATGCACATATATGATTTGGAAATTTCCAATGTTGTCTCTTGCTCTATTAATCACATAGTAAAAATATAGTTCTGATACATCACAGATCAAAATCCATTTCTCACTTGTAGTCCCCTCTTTTATAAAACAAGAGGGATTGTTTACATTCTAAAATTGCCTATTGTCAAAGGATATTTTGGGCATGTCTCTTCATATTCCATATTCGGATTACAACAAGTGAGAATGGAAAAAAATAAAAATTCCAATTAGAAAAATAACTCAATCATGAGACCCTTTGTGATTCCATTTGGTCTCTATTTTCCTTCCACGATGCATAGTCTTCCATGACCTTCTCTAGTTTTTTCAACTGCATCTTCTTCAAGTCTAGTTCTCCATCAAAAACTTTGGTGGTGACTTCTACTCTTAATTATTGATCTATGTTTTTTATGAATCTCTTGGCCAATGTGATTATCTTCATTGGTTTCATTAGATATTCATTCAATACTTATCTATTAGCTTCTGTGAGTTGTTTAATATCCTTTTGATGGGTTTCCCTTATTTACTCTACTTCAACTATTCTCAATTCAGGAGGGACTACCTCATTAATGTCTAGCATGATATTCATTATGAACTCTTCAAGGAGATCATTAGAGGAATTGCACAACCTTTTATATTCCTTTGTCACTTTTTTATGAATGCCTCAGATATCTTCTAGTAGAGGCTTCCATGTATCGAAAAAGGCTTGATCTTTTATTCTCTGTTTGGTGGTGTAGAGTGGTAGGTTATTTTGTGGATTATTTTACACACCTTGCCAATCTAAAATTATATCAAAAGAATCATTATCCTTTTTATATCTATCCCTTATTTCTTCAATCGTTATCTAGTCATCCCTATTTTTAATGAACCAAATACTCAAAATATCATAAAATAATAGAAGTACACACCATGTATAGAATGTCAACGTGGAGCACAACTCCAATATGGATAAGTTACACAATAAATCCTTAAAGAATAGAGGAACTCCCTCCAAATAACCCAATATCATTCATACTTCACAATTCACATGTCAATAATGAATACATGATATCTTTTATATAGGTATTCACACTTGCACATGAGGCCCCTTTATCACTAGGACGACCCTATTACATATGTATTCACACATTACATGTACATTTAGGCCCATATATACCCCCCTTGGGGTCATATCATATACATTTAGCCATATATATGCCCCCCCTTGGGTCATAACATTATTCCTATCGATGTCATTCAAGACATAGAAACACTTATTTTTCTCTGATTTTATTTCTTAATTAATCATTATGGCTTCTACGATCAGGGATTCTAGAGTAAGAGTTCCTTATTTGTTTTCTTCAATATCTCTCTCAAGACATTCCCTATATTTCTCTAAACCCTGAATTTTGTGTTCCAGTTCTTCAATAAAGTTGTTGGATTCTACTTGTTGTTCCTATAGACTGGTCAATTCTTGTGCATATATTTCCTTATTTTGTTCCACTTCCCTATAGTGCTCCTACTTAAGGGAATCCAATTATTTCCTGTGTAAATTTTCATTTATGTGGGATCTCTTCTCAAACTTTGCCTTTATTTTATCCTTTTGTTCTTGTAGAACCTTTTCCATTTCCTCTCGGTGGAGATTCTTGGCAATTCTCATTTCCTTCCCAAATTCAATAATGATGTCATCCTTTTGTGTGTTCATGGTTTTTTCCAACTGGGAAATTTTGGCCTATTTTGTATCTAATGTAGCAGCTATCTAATATGAATACATGGAATTTAACCCTGAAAATGCATTAAGTGTGGAGGTGGTTTGTATGGCATTCTCTTTAGGGTCAGGCCTTGCTATCTACTCAATAATTATTTTGGTTTCTCCTTGAATGGGATTAGTTTCTTCCCTCTTTCTTTTATGGGACCTTTTCTCTATTCCTTTTTTTTGTTTTTGTAGTAGTATTTCCCTACTGCTACTATGGATTCATCTAATTATAATACATGCGAGGAGAATGAAAAGTTACCCAATATGGCCATAAGAGGAGTACATTCTTGTGGGAGAATTCCAACTATGCCCACATTCAAAGTTGTTGGATTGTTCTAGCCTTCACCCAAATTATTTTGTATTTCTTTATTTTCCTCCTCGTCAGTATTATTGTTGGCTTTAGATTCACCAACCTTTTTTTGTTATTCCTCTTCTTTATTTTTCCTTACTTTTGCTTCTAGTCTTTGTCTCTCTTCTTCAACGTTTTTCTTTTGTAATGCATCCTCCTGGGATTTTGTCTCCTTTTGTCTCCTTTTCTTATTCTCATCAGTTAGCTTCTTTAATGCATCTTCCTTTTTCTTCTTCTCATCTAACTTAGAACTCTTCTTGGGTTCATCTTTCATTTTTCCTTTTCCTTCCTCTCCCTGCTTCTTTTGATATTTCTCTTCTGATTTTATTTCCTTATGGTGACTTTCATATTCTTTCATTATTTCCTCTCGTTCCTTTGTCTCTAGTTTATATTTGTCTTTCACTAGGAGAAAAAAGAACTTTTCATGAGATATTTTCCTCTTCTCTTATCCACCCCTTATAAGCTTTTCCCTGACCACCTCATCTGGTAACCTACTTAACACTTCTTCAAATAAAAATACCCCTTTGAATACCTCCTCTGCATAATTACTACATGGATTACCTAGTGAGTAAGTCCAAGATATTTAACATGATTTAGCATTATGCTTTATGGGTCATGTCCTTTAGGCTCTCCTTAACTAAAAAACAACTCTTGAATGGCCTTTGCTTCTTTCCTAGTATGGAGACCATTTAACAACATGCACCTTCCTATATTCATAGGGAATGTGGGCCAGAGTGTTTTGTTGCTACCTAACAAAAAGGAGGTTATTCTAGTCTCCATGGTCTAGTAAGAAATATTCCTCATCAACAATCTATGAGGGACATATTTAGGAAGAATATGTGGAGCTTATGAGTTCCCAAAGACTCTAATGTAGGTATAATATATTCTCAAGTACTAGTCAACAATATATTTCATGGTGTTATTACTCTATAAATTGCTTTTGGTTGAGGAAGAAAATTACAAAGGTAACCACAAACCAACTTGAAGCTGGAAGTTATCCCTTCCAACCAGAGATGGATATATCCCTTCAAATCAATCACTAAAAGTATTGATTTCAATTTTTTTTCCAAAGGCTAGATCTCTACGGTAAGACTGAATTTATAAATTTGGTGGCAATGTGGATAGAAAATCCATTGGGCAATGGACTCACAAAAAGGTTAGAAATCAATGAAGTTTTACTTGACACTTAGTAAATTGAAAGGTGACTGATCAAAGTCAATATAGAAAGAAATCTTTTAGGCCAACTATATATTGTTGTAGATTGAATATTACAAAGAAAAAAAATGACCCCCTAGGGAATCTATCAAGGATGAATCTGAAGGTGATTACAGCATAAATACAACTAAAAATACAAGCAACGGAGTATGAGATACAAATGAATTTTGTTACATATAGTTTACATTAAAATAAAAAAGAATATATATCACATAGATGCATTTAGAATAGAAGAATAGAACTGTAGGATCACATGCATAAAACAACACAATCACATGTATCTCTGGAGTCAAATTTCAAGGACTTCTAATCCAATAAATTTCATTAATATCAAAGAAAATTACAAAAAAGTATTCAACAGTATTTTGTTACACACTTTCCAACCCTAAACTCACATAGATTCATAAAATATATACAAATGTCTTCCTATCGTTCCAAAATTCAAATTCAACTACCATCCTATGATAATGCTACAGTTACAATATATTTGGCTACAAAATGTGAACAAACTTCTAAGAAGAAGGAGTCAAACATGACTCATTGATTACACATAACAACCTGGTCAAAACAAATCCTTGAGTCCCTAATATGATTCTCTTGACCCTTGAATTTTATGTGGACAATATGGCATGCCTTGCCGACTCATTGAAATTGATTTGGAGGCATTATGGAAACTCTGTCACAGTTGTGCAACAACAACCTACAACAGAAATGCAACACAGTTGCGCAACAACTTTTATTTCTATGCTTTGCTTGTTTTTACTAACCTGGGATGATGTATGATGATGGTTGATGGTGAAACTAACTTCATAGTCATGGTAGGGTGCTCTAGAACCCCTTCCCTCCTTCAAAAACTCATTTTCATCTCAAACCTTAAAACCTTGATATATGTAAAACTACCCTGAATAAACTCTTTATGTTGATGCATTCAATGTCTATCTCATTATCACTCTGAGATTCCCACTCAAAAATTGACAAATAACTTCATATTATTGCTTGAAATTGGACTGTTACAGATACTCAGTGTGCTTGCTATGCAACTATAAATTTTACATTTATAGATCAAAACGAAGATTCTAATGCATAATAGGGAAGCAACATGATCTTGTATAATATCACTATGCACAAGAATGACATATTCAAATATTTAGGGAATTTTTATAATTAGGGTTAGGGTTTTTTCTGTTGCTAATTAAAAAAAAGGAAAAACTAATGAATCCATCTCCAGGGACTCAAATTTATGTTGCTTCAACAAGAAAATCAAGCTTTCCCTTCCCCCTCTTATATGTCTCCAACTGTTGCAAGCTTTTTTTGAGGGTTTTTTTCTCTTTTATAAAAGTTAGATTTTGTTGATATATGTTCTTCACCTATTTATGTAGAGGTAGGTTTATTTTCACCATGAATATAGGGTTGTCTATTGTAGTCTCACAATCATCTAGGAGTTCTATGAATTTCATATTTTCTCTTATATTATCCTTGTTGGTGAGAATTTGATCAGACCAGGGTCCTTCTCACGTTACCAATAAAAGGTACCGTGTAGTCTAGAGCGTTGGCATTTTCATCTCCTCTGAAGAGAAGAAGTCTCACCTACAGCACTGCTGAGACAGATAGATAGGGAAGGGTAGGGAAAATACTGAAGAGGATCCATAGATCGTTTGAAACTCATTCCTGTTCTTGCGCAAAAGACAAAATCAAATCTGAAACGTCTAACTGCAAGAATTGAACCTACTTACCTTATGAACAATGATTAACCATAGAACCATTGAACAGAACTTATAAACCATAAAGGAACAATGTAATGCATAAGTAAACATACAAAGACACATCATATTTTGAAAATTTTGTTCTCCTTCATATTAGCTCTAGGATCTTTCCTTCATTACAAACTTATAGTTACATAGAAAGGTTCGGTACAGACTCTTGTTTGTCTCTTCTCCACTTACAACAAGTTTCAAAAAATAATCCCAAAACCTTGGGTGACTCTGATAGAGATGACTCAACCCAACTCTAATACAACCAACGAAATGAATGAACAATAATAACAACACCATCCCTTTTACAAATATATTCAGCCCTATATATAGCTAGGTTGTGTCTTCCTTCTCAGCTTGCCTGATTTCTTGTTCTGTTGTAACCGTTTGTTGCTTAGTTGGCGTTGCGCTGACTTACACAACTTTTTTATGTTTCTATTTCTCCCAACCTCTGATGAAGTTTGTGTGACTCATTATTAGTCAAAACTTGCGTAGTTTCTTCCAAAAAATGAAGGGCCCAACAGGCTCCGACCACAATCCTTGACTCGTCCTCGAGTCAAGCATTTGGTTCTTTCACATCCTCCAAGAGAAACTATTGTTTTCCCTTGTCTGTAGTTTCTTCTTCTTTGGGCTCTTATGTTTTTTCCTTTTCTTCCTGTTGTTCCAGAGTCTGTACTTAAGGCTTAGAAGTACAGTGTATAGGCATATGAAAGTGAGTAWGGGGTAGAGAAGGAAGAAATGTCAACCTTCTGCAAGGGAAGCTAGGGTTGATTTCTCAGTTGCTGTCTAGATTCCAACTGTTCTTGGATGTTTATGTCCCTTTCAATCACTGCCCAAGAACRTTCCAGTTCGACCTGGGTAGTGGTTGTTTTAAGAATAGTATCAAAAATATGCAAGGCAATATGTGTTTGATCTGATAGTCCGAGTTCAATATTAGGCTGTCTTGTCATAGGGACAGTCATAGAGGAACAAAATAATAAGAAAATATCAATACTTTTTAGATGTTGTCTCGATTTYGGTCATATAAAGGAGAGTTTATAGGTCCGGTAGTGAAAACAGGGTGCAAACCAAAGGCCCTTTCCCGTAACTGAGTTATATTTTAATAAATGTGTGTGAGGTGTAAGAAAACATTAAGCTCTCTATCATGTAAGGCTCCTATCAAGGGAGAATCTCACTTATAAAAAGAAGAAGAAAAAGATAAAGAAATAACCTGATGAAGCATAAAATATATATAGAAATCTAAAATGTTCACTAGTCTTATACCAGTTGATAGCCGGTATAGAGGAAAAATGGTAAACAATATAGAAAAATAGAATTTATTCACTATAATATAGGTTGTACTAAATTATATCGAAACATTCATCAGATACATATATGAAATGGAATGAAATATGAAATATAAGGAAACAAACTCATAACACAGTCGTGATGGAATCGAGAATCTTCGGATTTTCTTTGTATTAACTCTCGAGGAAAACAAAAACTCTATTACAATCAACCCAAAAAGGTCCAGCCTTTTTTTCTTCCTTCTATTGTATATTTATAAAAATTTACATATGATGGAATCCAAATCGTTCCAGGATTTTTAGTTACAACGAGAAGGAGATCAATCATTTCATTTCTTTATCCTATGTTTTTATTTCGTACCAGAAGCCTGCCCTCTCGCATGCTTGGTACAAGTGACACATTTTTCCACCAGCCGAGATACCAACCTTGAAGGTTCCACTTGACAATTGGCCTCAAAAATGTAACAATCTCTGACTAATTGCGACAACCTTTCTTCCATCTGTCGGTCTAGGGTGTCAATAGTGCACAATTGCACATTTGGTTTAATAATCCATTTATCTATTTGAACTATGTATTCCAGAGTTACTTGTGAGAATTCGACCGAATCTCTTTCTTCTTTATCATTTATATCAAGCGAGAGTTTTTCCATATTCATTTGGTTCAATGTCTCAACATTACTGTCGCTATCAATGCCTAACATATTTCCATCTATAGAAACGAAAACCTCTTCATAGGATTTCCTTACCTTCTCCGCTTGCAATTTGCCTTCTGATATGCTGTGTTCCCATTCTTTCAACAAAATATTACCTCGGGTCTATTCCTAAATGGAAAACTTAGAACTTTTTCCTGATTCCCTGTTTGTTGTAGCTATTACAGCCTCTTAAAATGTGACCTAAGTTGCTCCAGCTTCTCTCTCTCTGACAGATAAGTTCTCTAATACTTAAGCAAACAATTGTCTCGAATCGTCTCTACCTTGGCAAGTAAACTTCGCTGGGCTGCAGAAACCCTGCTCCGAATCTCCATAGCCTGGGACTGGAATATCTTGATATTTATAACTTGGCTTTCAGAGAACTCTAATCTAACCTGTAGCTGCTCAATCAAGTCTCTTTGTTGGCCTACCAGTATTTGAATGGTCTGAGATACAAGCTCTGCTTGTTCGAGCTTAGCTTTGAGCAGCTCAATTTCCTTTTTATCGACCATCTTTGCTTGTTTTATTCCTGTGTTTGCCTTGTCTTTAGCAACTTCTTTAGCTGTGGCTAGTTTAGATTCTAAGGTTTTGATGAGGCGATTTTTTCACTTCAACTGATTTTTCAAAACCCCAACTGAAAATTGGTTTGCCATAGCATACGCCCCTAATGTTCAGGCTATTTCTGTCGCAAATTCTTCCTTCTTCATATCTTTCCCATCGGTCAACACCTTAAATTTCTTGGTCGTTGATCTTTCTTCTTGATAGAATTCTCTTTTTACCACAACTTTTCTCTTCTTATAAAAAAATAACTCATTTGGAGGGAGCTCTTCCATCCTTATAGGTTTCAATTCTTCATTGAAAATCCACCCTGTGTCTATGTTCCCTTGAGTTGACTGTAAGGGAGTAATGGAGGCGATGGGATCTCCGATTTTCTTAGCTGACTGGCCTGGAGTGGTAACTGGAGTCTGCTTTTTCGGCAGATTGGGAGTTTTCATTTCTGGTTTCAGACTCCTAGTTTTCTCTCCCTTGTCTTGGTGTTTTTCTTGTCTGGGTGTTGTATCTTTGGAGCCTTCGGCTTCTTTTTGTTGCACCTTTGTTGTTATTAGATTCTCACCCTGCAATACTGGGGGAAGACAACTCAGTAGATGTTCCTGGAATTTTAAAACATCGGCCCTCTCTTTGGGTGTCAGGGCTTGTATCCGAGCCAAAACCTCGGCATAAGATCTTGTGCCTCGGAAAATGTCATCTGAGGGCGAATTTTCATGTTCAAAACTTTTAAGCCCACAAATGGATAAGTGATTACTTACGACCCTCTGTGGATCATGATTTTTGAATTTGACATGAACCAATTTCAGGTCCTCCAGGGTTGCTGCCTCAACTTTAGCATGCCCGAAATCTAACAAAGAATAGGAACTTAAACGAATAGGAAAAGGTGGCCATACCTTCTTAGAATATCCCTTGATCTCCTTGCTTATGCCGCCGATTACGGTTTGTCTGGAAATCTCATGGCAAGCCATCCTATCGGGTATGAATAAAGGCAAGGCATTCAGAGGAACAGAAGTGACAAAAACCCTAAGATATGAAAATTCTACTTCCACATACCAGTCTGCTATACTGCTCAGATTTACCGCGATATTGTCTGAGATCCTAGGTGGTGGGTGGCCGAAGATAGTGACATGCAGCGGTACCATCACCCAGTTAAAGATTTTATACACAAAATATGAGGCTTTGTCTTCCCATAGATTTGAATGGTAGACATGGATGGGCTCAGCCTCCGATGGAGTCCAGCTCCAACTCATCAAGGGAAAAGGTGTCAGTAAACACACGATGTCCATGATATACGCAGACATAAAGAATGAAGAAATATTTCTGCTCTCCCTCTGCACTCGATACTCTGTAACTCGACTGGTCAAACTATCAGACAATAGTTTAGCCCAGTCGAAGGAACAACCTTTAGCGACCATGTGAATTAGAGGCACCCACTGAAGGAAAAAATGTGTGGTGTCCTCTCTCCCATATAATCTGTAGGTCGTCATGGTGATATATTTGAACTGTAGTTCCAGAGAAGCTATTGAATATATACCATTACTGTCTTCTCTGAACTTTGCAGGGTGTGAAACCCAATCTTTGATTAAACCAGATATAGCCTTGTCGTATTGCACACATTCCTTCTGTTTAAAATTCTCCAGGAATTTGGCATTGTAAACAAAGTCGGACACGGCTGGCAACTTGTACATAGCCTGCAATTGTTCAGGTTTGAAAGTCCCAATGGTAACCCTCTACTCATTGACGATGGTTCTGGTTGGTATATCTACATGGTCTAATGCGCACCAGATCATATTGTAGTAAGGGAGAAGATGTGGCCTAGCCACTACTTTATGCATTTGAGCCTGGATGATGATATTATACTTTGTGATCAGGTCATCTTTTTCATTTTCACTATAATCATCCAAAACATCTACCAATTCAAATTGTAGAACCTCAGAAATATATGACCAGGTCCTGACAGATTCGACACTTCGAGATGAAGTATCAGAAATGTTGTCTGAACCTTCTCCTGAAACCTCAACATTGGCTTTAGATGCTTTTCGCGGGGCCATGGAGGGGGATTCTACTTTAGCTCTCCTACGATAAAAATATGTATATATACAGAAATTAGTTCGCTCATGAAAATTTTTCTCTATGTAGATTAGAAATGAAATTTGAGACAAGAAATAAAAAATCCATGTCTTCGACTATTTAAAACTAGGTCGTCCTTAGGGGCAGAACAGTCAAATCATTCTTAAATATAAATTTAGCAATAAAAACCAAACCCTTATTTGTCAATTCGCCTCATTTCTAATTAATGTCATAAATTTTGACAGTCCGTAATGCAAGTTGGCGCAAAGAAAGTTTAAAATCGCCTCGGAGACTGTGCATATATTAAAATAATGAAAATGATGGCTTAGATTAATTAATCAAACTTTTTTTTTAAATGTTAATTAATCTTTCGGCATTCGCCTCATCGGGAGTTTTCACTTTAACCCTTTACACCTCTAAAACAGGAGATTGCGACGATTGGCTTTGGTTAATACAAAACGTAACTAGGATTAAGTGTTTAATTAATTACGTTTTTATTTATATCACGACTTCGCGACTTGGGGCTTCGAAGGTATAACTTCCAGGAGGCTTGTATGCCGAGTTGCGAAATTGCGAGATCGCGATGATATGATTTGATTAAATTGGAGGATAAAACCAGATTAAGTGTTTAATTAATAACGTTTATATTTATATCGTGACTTCGCGACTCGAGGCTTCGAAGGTATAACTTTTAAGGGAAAACACACCAAGTTGCGAATTCCCGACAGATCTTAACTGCAGCTAAACTTTTTACCTTTAACATTAACTTGGGTTACTAAAACAAGAATATCGCGGTTTCGGCTATCGGGGTTATGACGGTAAGACTATTGGAGCTAGAAAACACCGAGACATGAAATCCCGATGATTCTTAGCTGTAGTTTAGAGTATTTTTACTCTCGGTAATGATCTGGGTAAACTTTTTAAAACTAGTTCGCCGTTTCACCCCTCGAGACTTGTAAACTATGTGATCTATAACTCTTGACATGTGACATCCCGAGGTAAAAAGGAGAGACTCGTTTAAATGATAAAAAAAATAAATATTACCTTAAGAGTATGATAACCGTCATTGTTTGCGTGATGAGACTTCTGAGATTTTGGGAAAAATAAAGGAAAATATGAAAACCGGCTTTCGACTTCAAGCATTAAGATAGGAAATTTTAAACAGGCTAAAAAAAAACAAAGGTGGCTCCAACATAGGCTCCAACTAGGGATCCCATTTTCCTGCAAGATGGGAAGAACAGTAGACCACGTGTCTATATTGGGTAAATGGAGTCAATGGATTTAATCTGGCGAAAATGTTCCCTAGAACAGGATACCGAAAGGGAAAAGGACTTCATTTTTTACTTTTGAAAAGATTTTCAAAACTCAGATACTTTTTAAACTTAGCTATAGTCCCCTTCACGACTTTCTCCTTCCCATTACTGAATTTAGGTCTGCATTAAGACAATCAAAACAGTTCTAGGAGACCCAACAGATCTTGTGGCTATCGGCTTGCATCAAAAGAAGAAAATTATATGTTTTTAATCAGGAAGCCCTGTCTGAACTTGGGATGTAGATCAGGTTTTAAAAATAATTGGTTACCAGAGTAGAGTGATATTCATGTATAACAGCCTTACAGATATCTCAGATATTGCTTCACTTCTAGCAAGCCTGTTCAGTACCCCGATGAAGTTATCTGGCCCTTTTTACTGAATTTCCTTTCACCACTTCAGAATATATTTATGCATTTAAATGCTGAGACAAGGGCAATGATTTTTGAATTTCCTTTCATCGTCTTTTGGACTAGATGGGGGCAATCATTTCTGAATTTCCTTTCACCACCTGTCTTATAATTTTCTTTTTTAGAGCACGAAGATGGGGGCAATCAATTTATATGAGGGCTGATATCTGTGTAATATTTTGCATTATAGGTATGTCAACTTACTTTGATTACTCGGTACCAACCTTTCCTTAAATTTCACAACACCTTGGTTCATAAGGAGAAAGGGAAAAATTAATTTTTGGAGTTTCCTATTTGAGCAAGCCTCAATCTTCCAAAACTGTTGAAAAACCTAGAAAAGTCAGGATCAGTTAAGTGTCACTTTGTTTAGTAAGAGACCGAGGAGTTGTGAAGACTAGCTTACTTTTCACAATCTGCTTTGAAGCTCTCGAGGTTAAAACGTAATCTCTTCTCCCTATGTATGCTAAACCGAAAATATGTTGGCTTTTCAAAGGTAAACCAAAAAACAGAAAAGGGTGACAGTTGGAGATCTATAAACTGAAAAACAGAGGTCCAAAAATCAAAACTAACTCTTGAAAATCTTTTTTGGGGGCGCTTTACTTTGAGTGACTTGTTTATTTCATCTTATTCTTTTGTAAATGATTAACCATGGAAATGTTATTTTATTTATTAGTTCAGACGATGTTGTTGTATCTTATGAGGTTATCTTGGTTTTCTTTGATAGCCCTTTAGAACAAGTTTTTTAGGAAATCTCACCTTTACCTTACCGTTTCATTTTCTTTCCAAAATATCAAAAAATCTTTTTTATCACCTCTTTAAGCCAATTGATTTTCTAATACACGACTTTCTGTATACCTCTCCTGCTCATTTTTTTTGCAGCTAGAAACCTGTAAAAAGGAAAATATGAAGGTTATCGAGGCTTTTTGAAAGGTGTCAACAATTTACGAAAGGAAAAGAAAATTGAAATAGCAATGCGTAATGAAATATATATATATATATATATATATATATATATACACATCTTCTTCTTTTTTGGCGACTGCTTATGTCATATAATGCTTCAGGTAATGCCCATTGACAGGGGCATTGAGGATTTCACCATCTAGATTTTCTAGTAGGAAAGAATTTTTTCCTTCAATAGATGAGACTCTGAATGGCCCATACCAAAGGTGATCGAATTTACCATGTTTCAATGTTTCTTCCCTCCTTGCATCCCACCTTAAAACTAAATCACCTGGGAGAAAATCTCTGTCCTTTGCCCTACGGTCAAATAATGCCTTCATGTCGTCTTGATACTTCTGCAACCTTTCATCTACTTCGACCCTGTGCTGTTGAACCTCGATTAGCTAGTTTATCCTCCTGGTGACATGATTAGGTTCTTCTTTCTGATCTTGCCACAATTTCATCACGGGGAGTGCTAAATTTATAGGTAACACCGCATCTATCCCATATACCATATGAAAAGGGGAAATGTCGATAGACTTTTTAGTGCCTATGTGATTCGCCCACAAGGTGTACTTTAAATGCACATGCCAAGACTTTTTGTTTTCATACAACACTTTCTTAATTATATTGATTAGGCTCTTGTTAGATGACTCGGCCAGTCCATTTCCTTGGGGGTAGTACGTTGTAGAATGGCCAAGAACGATATTTTACTTTTGGCGGAAGTTGATCATAGCCATAGATTTGAAATCCTGGGCATTATTTGTGACTATCTTTTGAGTGCAGCCAAATCTTGACCAGATATTGTCTTCTAAGAAATCTATTACCACCAAGTCAGTCGCCCTTTTGGTTGGAATAGCTTCCACCCATTTAGTAAAGTAGTCTGTGGAAGTTAAGATCCACTTGTGTTGGGCACTAGAATGTGGATTAATCTCTCCTATAAAATCTAGCCCCCATTGTTGAAAAGAGGCTTTAGTTTTGACCGGAACTAAAGGTAGCGCCAGGAGTTTCTGTTTCCCTGCAAATAGTTGACAAGCATTACAGGCTCGGACCTTGGTGTTAACGTCTGAGAAAAGTTTTGGCCAATAATACCCAGCCCTCAGAATTTTGTAAGCTGTGGCCCTCCAAGCGTGATGTCCTCCACACACTCCTTCGTGAAATTCACTTATAACCCTTTCTGTTTCCGATCGACTAATCAGATTAACAAGAAACCGAGTGGGTCTTTCCAATATAGTTGATTTTCGGCAATACAATACTTAACCGCATGAAGTTTTAAATTACTGGATTTTGATGGTGATAGTTCACTCGGGAATTTTAGAGTCAGCAGGTAGGACACTATGTTTCTGTACCATTATGATGATACGAACTCCTCTTCAATCTTAATTGCACTTATTCGTTCATCAAGCTCATTTATGTTCATGTCTTCCTCGCCTTCCTGCAGGCAGTTTATATCTAGAGCTCTGAGATTCGATTCAGCGATAAGTTTGGCCAGGCCTTGTCCCTTTATCAGTTTAGTAGGTTTGATTTCCAGGTCAAATTATTGAATCTTGGCAAACCATCATCCTCTTTCCCATCACTGTCTGGTTGTACCAAAATATCTTTCACAGAACTGGTCGACATGTACATAATGATCTTGGAGTGTAATACATATGTTCTAAATGCCTTCAGTACTTTTACCATGGCATACGCTTGTTTTTCTATTATATCATATTTAAGTTCTACGTATCTGAGGCTCTTGCTGAAAAAGGCGATTGACTGTTCGAAACCCTCTTCGTTTTTTTGGAGGAGCACTGCAACAATCGTGTGTTCGGAAGCAAATAACAAAATAACAAAATCTTTTAGATAATCGGGACTTGCCAATATAGGTGCCTCGGCTATGACTTTCTTAATATGTGCAAATGACGCTTTGGCCTCTGTTGTCCACTTTACTTCGCTGTTCTTTTTCAGCATATCTGTGATCAATTTTACAATTTCAGTGAAATTTTGGATAAATCTTCGTAAAAAAAATATTTTTCCTAAGAACGATTGAATTTCTTTTACATTTCTAGGAATGTTTATAGTGTCTATCACTTCAACCCTCTTAGGATCAATCTTAATTCCATCCTTAGATACAATATGACCCAAAAGCTTACCTTCTTGCATGGCGAAGTGTGATTTCTTGGGGTTTAAGGATAGACCAAACCTGCGACATTTTTTGAATGTTTGTTTAAGATGTACCAAATGATCTTCGTCGGATTTGGAGAAAACCGTTAAATCATCGAGATAGATGACTATGAACTTATCCCTCTCTTCGATGAAAGCGATGTCCATATAATGTTGGAACGTGGCTCCTGCATTCATCAAACCGAAAGGCATTTTATCATACATGAACATACCCCAAGGGGTAGTAAAAGTTGTTTTTTCTTTATCTTGTTCATTCATGGAAATTTGATTATATCCAGAGAAAATGTCAATCATAGACATTCTGTTCGCCCCAACTACCCTTTCTAGCACATGATCCATTTTAGGTAGAGGATAGTTGTCTTTAAGGGAGGACTTATTTAGATTTATGAAATTCACGCACAGTCTAATTTCCCCACTCTTTTTTCTGACCCGGACCAGGTTTTCCACCCAGTCGAAATATCTCAGAGGTACTATAATTTTCGCCTCTAAAACTTTCTTCACTTCTCTCTCAACCACAGGAAATAAAATGGGGTTGATCTACCTAAACTTTTGTCTAAAGGGTTTGACCCCAGGCTTTAGAGGTATCTTGTGATCGATCACGGTAGTGTTGTAGGTGTTGGGACTCAGAAATGTCATATTTTCATCCACCTTTCCCTTCACTATTCCTTACATTTCATCGCCCAATTAAACCTTCGTCATATCATTTTCATAAATACATTTGGGTTTCACACCATTATTTTCCACTTTATTCATTTTAGTATTAAAAGTGAATTCATGATTAAATATTAGAAAATATACATGTTTTCATATATATCTCAATTATGTGTGAGCTTTGTAATGTGTAGAAATATGTGGATGATTAATTCAAAGAGACTTCTCGAATATCTCTTCCATCATTCCAAAGGAGATAATTATTCAAGCCTCTTTTCAAGGAGAAGATCATGGAGATTTGGTTAGAATATCTTATCTAAGATATATGAGAGATATGTGTGAGGATTTGAAGGGATCATATCTTGTAATAATGGGAAAGTAGTTGAGAGTGGTTGATAGAATAGTGGATCTGCAATTATGATATGGTTATCTTCTTCATGTATATAAGAGAGTGCTCTCTCTTCATGAGAATTCAATTAGGATTCAATTAGAATTCAATTAGGATGTGATTGTAATCAGGAGAAGGGGATTCTTAGCTTTGTTATTCTTTCATGTTTTGTCATTTGACTATTGTAATATGATTTGAGATTGATATATTGTATGAGCTCATTGTTGTTAACTCTTCACATGTTGTATTTCCCTTAGGCGATTTCATGCTTTCCTAGTTAGTGTTTCAATGATTTCTTAGATCAGTTTGATTTCAGCAACATAGATTAGATTAGATTAGTTCTACTTCAGTCCTGCATATACAGTGCGTGTGCTTCGTTAGTTTACGTACCCCAGATTGACAATTAAATAGTTGGGCAAGTACTATAACGACATATATTTCGCCTAACATTTTGGCACCGTTGTCGGGGAAGCACAAGGGATTGAGGTATCAATTTCCTTTTATGCAAGAGTGCTTATTCATGTTCCTAACCTCTAGGTGTCTGGGCAGTAATACGTAGGGGAAAAGCCTTGCATCGGTTCGAGGCACCTAAACGCGCTCCGACCTCATTTGGGTAAGGTCATGTAGGGTGTGTTTCAATTTATGCAATTTCAATTCCTGCAAGTGTGACTGCATGTGTTGGTAAGGGGTCATAAGTAGCTACTTAAGTGCAGACTCCTCATGTTCTCCCTGCCAACATGTTCCTAACTATGTTTCGGGGTGACGAGGGGAAAATCCTTGCATTGGTTCAAGGCACCTAAACACGCTCAGGCCTCATTTGGGACAAGCATGCAGAGTGTGTTTCAATTTCTGCAAGTGTGTTAGTCAGAAACAGGGCTTAGGGTTCCTACTTAGAAAGGAAGGAATTAGATGGCTCTATTCTCTATTAGGAGATAGATAGTTTTCAATGTGTTTCAATCATTTCAATTAGCAATGGGTTCTCGCAACTGTGAAGAGTGTTTTTTTTGTGTTTCATCAAGAGTGGTTTGTTTCAAGAGTGTTTCAGCAAATGTGATTTTCAGATTTTCATTTTGATTTGGATGCTGTAAGAATCCCTTCTTCTTTTTAACATGATTTAACTATGAGTATAAGCTTGGAACAACTCACTCAGATCCTTGCGGAAGCTGGGATTTCCTCTTCTCAGGAAGAGAAGATCTTGATAGCAGCCGAGAGCTTAATTACTCCTCCAGAAACAGACGATGAATCAACACATAAAGAATGCGAACATGAGGAGGAGGAGGACAATGAGGAGCTGCAGCATGATGTGAGTGAGACAAATTACGCCTACGAGAGCCTCATCGAACAATGGTTTCAAGCAGGTACCAAGTTAAAGTCATTTAGTTTTTCTTTCTCTTTTGATAATTTAGAGTTTCAACAGTTTTCCAATTATCTTCTGTATATTCATGTATATTCCCGATTATCATTTGTGAAATTGGAAGAGAACATATGCATACTACTATTACATGAATGGCTTCACTGGAAATTTGATTACACGTAACTGTTTTCTAATTTCTAATTAGTATAGAATAGGTAGGCTTTCATTTTCATTTTTCACTTTCCA
>JASDQU010100090.1:285018-332491 GCA_032191745.1 Picea mariana
GATCAAAGCTCATATCGATCAATGATAGGAAGCATGTTGTACATCACAGCATCTTGCCCAGACATAATGCATGTTGTAGGAATGGTAGGAAGATATCAGGCTGCACCTAAACAGAGTCATTTGCAAGCTGTCAAAAGGATATTCAGGTACTTAAAAGAAACAATGACTTATGGTCTGTGGTATCCCAGAAATCAAAGTCTTCAGTTGACTTCTTATTCAGATGCAGATTGGGAAAATTGTGTTGATGAGAGAAAAAGCACCAGTGGAGGAGCATTCTTCTTGGGTAACTCCTTAGTAGCCTGGCTTAGTAAAAAACAAGGTTCCATTTCTTTATCAACCACAGAGGCAGAGTACATTGCTGCTGCTACTTGTTGCACACAGGTATTATGGATGATTCAGACACTTGCAGATTTAGAGGTAAAATATACTGCACCGATCCCAATTCATTGTGATAACACTAGTGCCATCAGTGTGTCTAAAAATCCTGTCGTCCACTCCAAGACAAAACATATTCCCATAAAATTTCATTTTCCAACGCAAGTCACCAATCAAATTGTTCAGGTCCATTACATTCCCACTACAGAACAAATTGCATACATCTTTACTAAGCCCCTAGCCAAGACACCATTTGAATATCTCAGACAGAAGTTGGGTGATATTTCGTTTCACACCTAAAAGAGTCCATCTTGTTAGGGGGAGATTTGTATTGTTTGAATATCTAATGCCTCCTAAAATTACTGCAATAGCTCAGGGGGAGCATGTCTCTTCTTTGACATTGATGTCAAAGGGGGAGAAAAGAATTTGGGTGCCTTAGTTGCCATCAATTCCAAAGGGGGAGATTGTTGGAAAATGTTTAACAGGTAGCGCATGCTTGTCATTGATGGCAAGTACAACAGTGAAGATGGTAGGATCAGAGTGTGCATCGATGGAAAAACAGGAACAACGTATGCTCAGGAGGAACAGTGTCGAGGAGAACGCATGCAGCAAAGCTCAAGATACAGGAGTGCACAGAGGAGAAGGAAGACAAAGGTCGAGGCCATTGAGAACTTGTAATTCTCCCAAGGTTGGGAGGAAAGTGTGCAAAGCTCAGGAGGGAGCACAGCCACCGTCAGATCGGCTGAAGAAGAAGATCTAGACCGTTGGTTTCTACGTCCAAGAGGAGCTCAGGAGAAGCCTACAGAAGGGAGAGAGCGAGAATCATTGGATCTCATTCAGAAATCCCGTCAGTCGTCAGATCGGGTAGGAGCTGCACGAGGTTTACCAGCGGGAAAAGAAAAGGTGAAATCCTGAAAGGAGGGTTGACTCATGAGGGTTTCACATATCGGGAATTCTGTGAGCCAATGCATTGCGGCATTAAAAATCTCGAAACCCCGATGAGTGGTAAGACTGTGGTCACAGGGATAACAGTCATATGGGCCAGGAGCCTAGCCAGGAGAGCTAATGCGTAAAGAGTGTGTCAGGATTTGAGGGATCGCGAATCCTGAGGACATACATGTTTCGACATTGGAAAGTCTAAAACCCCGATGAGGAGGTTTGGCTGCGGTCATATAGGGGGAGGTCACGTGGACCACGAGCTTAGCCAGAAGGCTAATCGAAGTTAGAGGTGTCAGATCTGAGCACAGGGTCCAACCACCGTTGGATCGAGGAAAACCTACATGATATTTAAAAAGTGCAAGGAGTAGAGGGCTCACAAATATCGGAAGCAGGAGGACCATCCATCTCAAGGGGTTATGTGGACCGTCGATCCGACTCCCTGTCGGGGTTTCGAGGATCGAGAGTTGGAGATGTCAAAGAATATTGACATCAAGAATCCTGAAATTGCGATGTGTGAAATTCCGACTGAACTTGAACCGTCAGATCAAGATGTGATCTAGACCGTCGACCCGACTCACGTCAGCAGACCACGTCAGCTAGGAACATGTGGCACAACCAGGTAATGACAAGTGTCAAAATGATTCAACATTTCAGGCACATGTAAGTCACGAATCAGAGTGACACATGGCAGTATTCAACATGTGTCAATCCATGTGTGACGTCAGCAGATGAACACCACGTCGAAGTTTCGAGGATTGCGTTTTGGAAATGTCAAAGAAACATTGCAACAGGAATCCCGATTTCTCGATATGAAAAATCGTGACTTAAATCACATCCGTTGAATCAAGATCAAATCTGGACCGTTGATTCCAGTAAATGTAGAGGCATCGGGGATCGAGAGTTAGACATGTCAAAAAAAATTGACATCAGGAATCCCGATATCGTGATAGGTGAAATCGCGATATAATCTGAACCGTCAGATCAAGTGTTGATCGGAGGGCTACTAATGCATGAAACAATGAAACTACCAGAAACCATTGATGGTGTCTACTAGAGAATTCGAAGAAACCCCTGTGTGATCGCCAGAGGAGATGAAGAGTCTCCAAGCTTTGTCCAAGTGAAGAAAGACTATTTTTAGAAGGGATTGATAGATGGATGAGCGTGGAAGCCTGTAACTAAAATAGAGAAGGTGAGCTCGACTGTCACAGAGAAGATGAAGAGTCCCAACTGCCAGAGAGGCTGAGGAATCTCAACATAACATCCAGTGATGTTGAACGCGTGGGAAAACGTCCAGAGAAGCTGAAGAGTTACGATGATCACGCAGAGCACTCGAGAGGTGGAGGATATTGGCGTGGTATGAGCATGCATTGGAATGGCGAATATTTCATGCACAAGATGCACAGAAGCTATATATACACGGTACAAAGAAGAGAAGGGTTGTTGTTGCTGTTGGAGTTTGTTTTGGTTGTAGCTGGTGAAGGTGATTCATGTGTGAAGAAGAAGGAGAGTGCAGTAGCTTAATTGAATAGAAGAGGATATGTGCAGTGAATGGGTATGGCACACAGAGCATAAAAGGTAGAATAATAGCCAGTGCAAGGGATATGTGCAGGAAGGCAATGAGGCAGACAGAGTAACGAAATGCAGCAGAATAGTGATGATTCTGGTAAGCCATTGTTGAACATTATATCACTGTAATAAGTTTGAGTAACAAAGAATTAATATTTCAGGGTGGTTGGGTGCTCGGGAGGACTATTGTCCTCAGAGGTTCAAGTGGGTGCTTGAACACAGGGAGTTGTAGCTTCCATCTGGTTGCAGCCAGAGAAACCAGGGTGGCAGGGTGGTGCAAGGGAGAACTCTTATTCTCTGTTATACAGGTTGGTACCTATATGATTGGAAGTTGGTGCTTCCATCCAGTTGGTGTTGGAAACACTCAGGGAGTTGGTGCTTCCTTCTAGTTGGTGCTAGAGAAACCAGGGAGTTGGTGCTTCCTTCTAGTGGGTGCTAGAGAAAATAGAGAGTTGGTGCTCTCAACAAGTTGCAGCTTGCAAAACATAGGTTGTAGCCTCATTATGAGTTGGTGCTCATGTGTATGATAAATTAAAGAATGTAACTATTACTTATCATATAAATAAAAGGAGGTTTTTACCCTTTATGGGTTTCCTCGGGAAATATCTATCTCTGTGTATCACATGTGTGTGACTGATGTTGAATGTGCCTTTGTTTATCTCTCTGCATTATTGTGATCATCATTGAGTTCCTTGTAAAGATTTTAAAAGAAGCATGATTGTTTAAGCACGGTAACAACTGATTCACCCCCCCTCTCAGTTGTCCAACAATAAGGTATTACCATTGAGAGCTATTAGAATGTTGTTGCTCGATTCCTATTCTTCTTTTGGCATTGGTTCTATTGTATAAGTCTTGATATGAAATAAATAATCCATGTATGTTAGTCTATGATATGGTAATACATAATGGATTATTTGGGCATCCAAAAATTCATTATGATATGGATGAATGAATTATCTCTCTCTTACGTAATCTATCCTATTTGTTGGAATTATTGGTCAGTAAAAATATAAACCATTGATTGAAACCAAGTGGAAGGATAGCATAAGTTTCAACACTTCTCCACTTCACCACTTCGATGATTATTCGACACAAGGAAGAATCCATGAAATCACAAAGTCATGAAATAAATGCAAACCGTTGATCAGGAAGGAGATTTGGATGAGTTCTCAATTGTTAGATCAAGATTTAATTTATAATTAAATGTTAACTGTTGATTTGGAATGGAAATATTGAACTGTCAGATCGTACTAAAGGAAATAAGGTGTTCAACTTTGGAGCTAACCACTCTGGTGATAAGAAGTTCAGAAAAACCAAGAATACCTGAAGGTCGGAGCCTCGAAGTCCCAAAGTGAATGAGGGCCATCAAATCTAGGCAATGCATGGTGACTTTTGTATGAGGATAGGTGATCCCAATGGTGGTCAACTTCATCATTGACCACTCTAGGGAAAATAAGTATGAATCATGTAGGAATACCCAAAGGTCAAATCCCCAAAGTCATGAACTCACGTTGACCGTTGGAACAAAGGAAGAGTTGGGAAATCCCACCGACCGTTGATCGACATAAAGTGGAAGGATAGGGTAAGCCTTGAAATCCTAAATTATAGAAGTAACGCTAACTATTGATCCATTTCGAGATCATTCTCTACCTTTGGATGAAGTAGTGGAAGGATAGGATAAGTGGGGCCAAAGGAACGAAGTCTCGGAGTAAACAAAGGGCGTCAGATCAAGACAAGGAAAGATCAAATGGTGGAAAAACATATTCAACACTTCAACGATGATTGAAGGTTGATATAAAAAGTGAAAAAATATTGGAGCCATGAAGTGCAAATCCATGATCCAGGAGGGAGACATGTGGTAGGAGACAAATATGACATGTGGGATAATCAGATGGTAAACAATTTCAAGGTCGATGTGGCACATAAGGACCTTGAAAGTCATGATTCAGGGTGACATGTGGCACATAGAATTAGGATCCACATCATCTTGAGTGACTTCATCCAGCCACGTCACTCCAGGATTACTAACTTTGAGGAAGTCTAAGATTTTTTTATCAACTAATCACCGAAGGCTAGAATCATGAAGTAATGTTAATCATTGATCTAATTCGAGAGCATTCTTGACCATTGATTAAAAAATAGTGGAAGAATAGAGTTATCATGAGGTGTTAACCAAAAAAAGTGATCATCATCATTTTATGACTTATTCGGTAGGTAAACCTCTGGAGGAATTGAACTACTTCATATTTCTAGTAACGCAGAGTCCCAGAGTCAGGAATCTCCAAAGTTCCAGAGTAGATGAAAACCATCCACCTCAACTAAAGATTAAGTCAGAGTCGTTGATCATCTAAAAGACAAATTTCAATGAATACGAAAGGATTAGAACATACTGTCAATATGAGAACTTTGAGAGTAATACTATCCATTGGATTAGCCATCATTATATGTAACCACTTTGGTATGTAACAACTATGGAAGAATACAGGGATTGCAAAGGCCAAAATCTTGATGGCCGAAGTACTAGAGAACCTTGCTAAAGCATCGGTCATGTGATAAGGTAAAGAAGACAATAAGGTGTATAAAAGGGATAGATCTTAAGAACCAAATATCAATATAGCTTAGAAAAACATCAGAATAAGTACTCAGTGCCTTGAAAAAGAGAGAACTTCAGGTAATAAGCCTCTTCGAGGGGGCAACCTCCTTATACCCCACATAAATTTCCAAATACAAGATGATTCCAAATGAAAATGTCTCCTTGGTATATATAGGAGACTAGGAGGTACAATTACAACTAATGGACTAAAGTCGGCATAAATAAAATAGCATTACTAAACCAATATGCCCCAATTAAGGGGTAATGAGCCACTATTTATGGCTTAACATGCCCCTCCCCTTGAGACAAGTGTTGTCTGCAATGCTTGAGTAACTCTGGATGCTTCTGTATAAAAGATTCATATTCCCAAGTGGAATCTTTAGCTGGTAGTTTCATCCATTTAACGAGATACTCTGAAATGGATCTATTCCTCAACCGGTGAATTCTTGTGTCAATGATGGCTTCAGGCTCCAATATGATTTTTCCTTTCTCGTCAAATTTTGGAAATATAGTTTGAACTAATATCTTGTCACCTATAACCTTCTTTAAGCATGAAACATGGAAAACTGGGTGTACTCGTGAATATGCAGGCAAGCCCATCTTATATGCCATAGTACCAATATTTTGCAACACCTTAGAAGGGACATAGTACTTTGGTGATAATTCATTATCCTTCTTGGCTTGCTTGAGGGACATTTGTTTGTATGGTTGTGGTCTGAAAAACACCCAATCCCCTACTTCAAAACTTATTTCACTATGATGTTGATCTACTTGTTGTTTCATGCAATTCTATGCCATGGTCAGGTTTTCCTTTAAGATTTGGAGAACTTGTTGTTGATGCTCGATGTGATCTTCCATTACTTGAACCTTATATTTTTCTTTTAGAGAAGAAGTGATGGAAGTAGGGTGGTATCCATAGAGTTCCAAAAATGGTGTCATTTTTGTTGCAGTATGAAAGGAAGTGTTATACCACCATTCTACCAAGGGTAACCATTTGAACCATTGTGTTTGTTTATTAGAGACAAAGCAATGAAGGTATCCTTCTAGACATTTTTTCGCTATCTCGGTTTGTCCATCAGATTGAGGATGATAGAATGAGCTATGAGCCAATTGAGTACCCAAACAAGAAAATAATTTTGTCCAAAAATGTACAGTGAAGATGGGATCTTTGTCACTTACAATAATATTTGGGCTACGATGTAGCTTTTGAACTGTCTCCATGAATGCGGTGGAAACTGTATTGGATTTGAAGGGATGAGAGAGTGCAAAAAAGTGTGCATACTTGGTGAGTCTATCAACAATCACCATGATGACACTCTTTTCTTTAGTATTTGGTAACCCTTTTATGAAATCCATGGAAACCTCCTCCCAACACTAACTTGGGATAGCTAATGGTTATAAAAGACTTGGGGTTGTTACACATCAAAAATACTCACTTTGATAGTGTCTCAAGTGTCTTCATTACAAAGGTCGCAAGTGTCGCATTTTTCTCACAAGGTCGCAAGTGTTGCATGTTGCTCACAAGTGTTGCAAGTGTCAAAGAAAGCATGCTTCCATGATGCCTATGTCGTGCCTATAACGACATGATAAGGACACTTGAAACACCTCAAGCATTTGGTTTGGAAGAGGAGAAATGAGTCAGCAGACTTACAAACCTTTTTCCATCTAAAAGCACCTCAAAAACTGAGTTTTTGGAGGGAAGCGCTCCCCTATACCTCTTCTGGGAGTGTTGGCACTCCCCCTTACACTGTCTGGGAGCGTTATAAAGCTCTTTGGCCCTTTTGCAGGAGCACTCCTACCCTCAGGAGCACTGGCACTCCCCTAAAGCCTACTAGGGAGCGTTATAGCTCTTTGAGTGCCCTTTTGAGGGAGCGCTACCTATTTTAGGCAACAGTTGAGTTGTTGAGATGAATAGGGGAAGGATCTTTTCATTCTTAGAAGGTAGTTGAGATCGAATCCCTAGTCCAGCCATGATCTTAGGGAAGATCCTCAACTAAAGGAGGAAAATCCTCACCTTCCCCAAGGATATCTCAAGTTGTTGAGCCTCTCCAAGGCTATATAAGAAAGCTTTCTAATGGTGAAAGGGGACTGAAAAGGGAGAATCACACCAAACTTATGATCTTATAAGTGGTGCTAGAACAGAGATATTTTGGGAGAAAGAGACCTATGATCTCATAGGGAGAAATCGGTGAAGCTATCATCATTCAGATCATGGATCTTTTGAGCAAGGGGTAGACAAGGAGGACTTGGCAGAATTGTCGCAATCCATCTACGACTGTAACTAATGTTTTGTCCTCATTAATATAATTTGTTTGGCATGTTTCTTTCTAATTCGTGTTCAATCTCACATGAATTTGTCTCTTTAGTAGATATACCTATTTCGGACTAATCTTGATAGAGTAGGAAGTGGTCGTACTTTGTTTGTCTACAGGGCTTATCGAGGAGCAAAAGTTTGGAGCTCAACTCGGAGCGTGCAGGGACAAACACCGGTAAAAGGTACTTATTTTATCCTTCCTCCTCACACACTAGTCCACCTAGATCTAAAAGGAAGTCAGTGACCATGATAAGCACTTTTTGTCTTAGAGTTAAGAGTCTATCTCTTTGAGGTGATCTACCTGTCCACAGGGAGATTTTCCTTCAACAGAAATTGGCGACTCCACTGGGGCGAATCGCATCAAAACTTTTGGTTTTTATTTTTCCTCATAAGACATTGTCTTGCTCTTTGATTGATGTCAGACCTTGTTCACCCCTTCATATCTGATTGCACTTGCTGATTGACTCTTTACCCCATCACACTCAGCCTGATTGTCAAAATTTGATTCAAATTTTGGGTTTTTGGATTTTTTTGTGAGTTTTTTGAGCCTGGCGCCCCCCTGCCCATGTTAGCAGAGTGCCAAGACTCCCTGGAAGTGTTAAACAGAGCTTTATAATGCTATGGTGGCCCTTATACCAGAGCGTCGGCCCTTTTTGCCCAAAATCTCTTCAAAAAATGCAATTTTTGGAGGTCTAAACCCTGTTTTTTCACTTGTTGAGCTGCTTTAAGATTCATGATTCATCCTTTGACCTTTGACATGCTTCCTCCTGAGAAGTAAACACCGTGTTTTTCAGATTTTATGCCCTTCTTCATTATTTTTGAGTTTTTGCTGTTGAGAGCTTGAAATCGATCCGCTGCTTTTTTCCTCTCCTATCCGACTGAGCAGGAACTTCAGTGAAGGACATCTGAAGTTTGTGACTCTTCTCACTTGGTTTTTTGAAGGTCATTGTTCTTTGAACACCTCATTTTTGTGTGAATTGTTTGATTTTTCTTTGTTATTTGTTTTTTTTGTTTGCCTCTTGCTTCAATCACAGCAAGAGGGTGTGTGTTGTGTGTGCAAAATCTGATCCTACTTGTCTGAATCTCCTTGATCTGAAAAGGTAGTTGATAGGAGAATTTTTTGCATTGAATCAGCCATCATTTGCATACAAAATGAAAAAGATACATTTTAGTGCTTTATTTTCATATTGGAAGGCGTTTTTTGAAAAAAATTTAGCATTGCATTGGATTCGATTGAGAACCAATTGATAGAGGACTTTTCATATTAGTGTTTGAAAGTGAAAACGACTCCTTCTCTTTTCCTTAAATAGGCATTCATCGAAAAGAAATGATTGCTTATCATATTCTATGCATATTTTTGGGCATTGAGTCATCATTCCATCAGTTTCACTTTCGTGCACCCTTTGAGTAAAGAACAGCTATAAAATGAATGTTAATTAAAAATTATCTAGAACATTTTTGTTTTTAGGATCTTCCACCAATAGTAGACTAGGGTTAGAACTTTAAATTAGGTTGTGAGTACAACTCTCCAAAGTTTTCAAAAAAAACATTAGCATCCTGAGTTAGGGAGAGTCAAATCCAATTGTCGTATTGTTTTTCTGGGATCCCCCTCTCATACAGGGGTTACGCACGAGGTCACATTCGGGTGAGTTACGGAGATTATCCCTCCGTGGTTCAACTGTTTGTAGTGGTCGGATCGTATATTGGGGGTCACTTAAAGGTATACCCATGATTATGTGTGGGATCCTTTAGGTTTGATTTCGGACTTGTTATCCTACCCATACATTCTGGATCAGACTGTCGACTGTACCCACCCAGGGACTCACTGCGAATTGGTATCTTTAGTTGCCATAATCTTTAGGGACAAACACCAGTAAAAGGTACTTCTTTTCTCCTTCCTCCTCACACACTAGTCCACCTAGATCTAAAAGGAAGTCAGTGACCATGATAAGCAATTTATGTCTTAGAGTTAAGAGTCTAACTCTTTGAGGCGATCTACCTGTCTGCAGGGAGATTTTCCTTCAACATAAATTGGTGACTCCACTGAGACTGGACTTATAGAAGGTGACGGTGAAGGGAAGTCTCACTGTACCTGGAACAGACATTGGTCAAACTCACCCAGGCTCCTTGGAGGGTAAATCCACAATTACTACGTGGAATCTTGCACCAAGGTGTAAGTTCGTTAAGCAGGTTGCCATTGTAATTGTTCCACCATATCCCAGCCCCTTCTCGACTTGATCACGTGACGTTGGATTTCATCACCAACTAGTACGGTCATCGAGAGAAGTTTTGTCTGCTTGGTTGATTCCTAGATTTCTTAGCCAATGTTGTTTCTTTTTGTTAGTTGGCCCTATATTTTCAGTGTGATCTGTTACTCTCCACAATTGAGCCCGTAGACGATAAAGGTCTTCACCGATCACGTAGGATGCAAGGGATGCCTCCGGAAGGCTATCAACCCTTACCTTCTAACCCTCTAGAAGACAACTACCATAGAGAGGTAGAAAATCCATCTGACACTGGAAGTGTTATTGCTCCCCCGTTAGATAACCCAGAAAACGCTTTGGGCACGGTTGAAAATCCCACCACACCTGTGTCGGTAACTCCTCTCGAACCACTTTTGGTTCATTTAGACTCCCTTGGGAACATCATAGATGAAGAAGTCCCATGATTACCGGAGAAGATCTTTACCAAAACATATATGGGATCCACGGAACCACACTTTGGTGACAAGTATAGGACTCATGTTCGTCCTAGCGCCGCAGTAGCAACCAATACAACACCTGCTCATTCTGTATGGAGGACTTCATCGGGACGCGATCTCTATGAACATTTCGAATCTATTTGATAACCCTTTCATCCTCATGACCCTCCTAGTGACACAGGACCATCCGGTCAAACCATGAATCACCTAGTCGGTCAGGTTATTCACTCTATTGTCACGCCAGCACAATTCCATCCTAATGTTGGACTCATCACCTCTACTCTTCCCCAAATCACTTCAATTTCTACCCCGGTTTCTACAAGTCTTTACTCTACAACTTCGTATGTTCCACATGATCTTGCCGGGACATCTTCTCACCTGAGAATGCAGACCCCTGTTGGCCAAACACAACGGGCTGGAGGGCAACCACCATCCAACATACCTTTCCCTCCTGGAGGACTACCTTTCAATGGCGGGCCTGCCCCTCCCAGACGAAAACCCCCTTTTCATACTCCTCCTGGAGGGAAACCTCCGTTTGCCAGTCACACCACGGTCATAAATCCACTGCTGGCAGGGGGGAAACCCTCGTTTGTTGGAAACCCTTCACAATCCTGGAGAGTATCTTCAGGAGGAAATTTTACTCAACCCTATGTTGGGGGACACTTGTATAGTAACCCACTAGGAGGATTATCCAATCCTGTCCCTCCCGGAACATCTTACGGGCAATCTTATCTGGGTGGCATCCAAAACACCACCTGGAGTTCTTCGGGACCACAATCTTATCCTCCTCATGGGCCTCATGCATATCCGCCTTCGGGATCTACTCATTACCATTCTCAAGGCCAAAATGTTTATCCTCCTCACGGGTAAATAAATCACCCGGCCTATAATGTTCAAAACCCATCGAGTTATGGCCATGTTTCTCATGCACCGTCGAATCCTTCTTACCCTGGCTAGCAACAACCGTACGTAAGAGGACCTACTAGTTACAACTATCCACCCAACCCAGTCTATGGTCCTACTGGTGTTCCTATGCCACACCAGTATCATTCGCACATTAATCGATAGCTACCTTTCCTTGCGACTCTAGATCTCCCAGACTTGTCTCGGTTAACTAATGATCCTATTTCTCATTCACCGGTTTAGCCAGTCATTCCAGCTAAGATTCCTTCTGATATTCCAAAATTTGATGGAAACCCTGGCGAAGATCCGAACAACCATGTGATGACTTTCCATTTGTGGTGTTCATAAAACTCCCTCATGGATGATTCTATATGTTTGCGTCTTTTCCAGGGAATGCTTACCGGTCCAGCAGTGAAGTGGTACATTGAACTACCACGTGCTTCTTTTCATGATTTCAATTCCCTTGCCATGTCTTTCCTCATGCACTTTCAACTGCCTATTTGTTACGAGGAAGGTACTGAACTCTTGACCTCCCTTCGTCAAACTAACTCTGTGCATATCTCTGACCATATTCATGAGTGGAGGCAACGATGAAGGATGATCAAGGAAGTCATTCCTGACATGCTCTTGGTGGAATGGTTTACTAAATCACTTTTACCCCCGATAGCTCGCGATGTCGCTATGGGTGGTGCGGTCATAGAGGAAAAATCCATTGCTCAGGCTCAGTACTTAGACTTGGTTTATTCTCAATCTGGTACTTTGTATGATTTGCTTCTGAATTCTTCTCGAGCTAATACTGATCCTTCTAAGCCATCATCCTCATCTCATGCGAATGGTGTTATCGATTTCGTCAAATCCAAATCAACTACACCCTCCTCTACCTCCCCCCAAACTCATATCTCTGAGGTGAATGCAGTTCAATCTGCCCCTTCACAACAATCCGGAGGCAAGAAGAAGACAAAGAATAAATCAAAAAATAATAATGAACAACCCAAGATTCAAACACCTGCTACCGAAAAGCAACCACAATGGAAATTGAAATTCCCGTGTATCATTTGTGGTGACGATCACTACACTTGAGATTGTCCACTTCGCAATGAAGTGGCCAAAATGTTCCAAGGGAAGTCACAACCCGCTGTGCTTACTCAACTTTTTCCACAACAGCAATCCATGGTTGCTCAAACCCCCTCTCCCGGGGGTAGTTCTAGTGATCCTAATGATGAGGCCTCGTCGAGTGCACATATTTATATGTTTAATGGGATCAATTTGACCACTCTCTCTAAGACCTACGACACACCAGGTAACCTTGACAAAGGAACAGACACTAATGGTGTCGGCACTTTACCGGATCCATCATCATCCTCCATTAGTGTTCCATCAGTTAATCCTTCGTCTGGACCACTTCATATTGAGAAACCCACATTCGACTCTATCTTTCACCCTCCTAAGAGCGCTATCCACAAAGATACCTTTAATCCTAGTTCACGTGCTACCCAAAACCACAACATTGTTGAAGATTTGGCTCAAGCACCGTGTGCTATGTCTACGTTAGAAGTTCTACAACACTGCCCGAGTCAATGTAGAATGCTCTTGACTGCTCTTGGCACTGTTGATCCTGAGTCGTCCAATCAAATCATGTTTAATCTGGATAATTATGCATCTCGACTCTCCCACCAACTTGCTTTCCAAGTTGATTTTGTTGCTCACAATCAACAAATCCATCGAACTATCCTGGATGAGGGAGCCTCAACTTGTGTCATGTATTTGGTGTGTTGGAAAGGTTTAAAATCACCAGCACTCAACAAATCCCCAACGATGTTACGCACCTTTGATGGGCAAGGTTTTCATCCCCATGGGATTTTACAGTCCCTACCCATCCAATTGGGTGGAAAAATTGTTACTGTTGATGTCAAGGTGGTCGATGCTCCCCTTGATTACAACTTGTTACTTGAAAGAAGTTGGTTTTATGCTATGACTGTCGTTGCCTCGTCAGTTTTTTGATGTGTCCAATTTCCTCATCAGGGAAAAATTGTCACTGTTGATCAGTTGGATTTCTACATGACCGATGCTCGTGCTCCTGCTACCAAGAATATTCCTTTCTTGGGAGACCACAAGATCACGTATGAAAGTGTTGGTGTTGGCTTACTGAAATATTCTAGCCTCATGGGTACCTTCCCTACACCACTTCCACCGATTACACGTCACATTTCCAGTGTCGATATGATTTCGACCATGGCTTATCAATCTTTGGAATCATCTGACCCTTGGATTGTACCTTGTCCTTTGTAATTCGATGCACTAAGTGACACCATGCCACTTAGTCCATCTGAAACGTCATACATTTCTACCCAATCCACTTCTCCCTCGTTAGATGCTCAACATATATTGGCACTTGACAGTTCCTCGATACAATCACGATTACGTTCCTTGTCGTCTGCGATCGACTACATTTCCCCACCTTTTCCTTTGGATGAATCTATTCCGGAGATGCTTCGCATTGACAAGTTACCTTGGGATAATACCCATCATCGATCCTCTTTTCTTCCCCCTCGTGAAGAAATCTGGGAAGATATACACTCTATCTCCCCTCCTGGAGTTGATTTTTCATCACCTCCCATGATTTCAACTTCCGACGATCTGGATCCGGTAGTGGACATGGTGATTTCTTCAGTAGGTTTATTGGAGCCTGATCTCCTTACTCCTATCGTGGCCCTCGACCTATGTTCCTTCTCGAGTGACTATCTTCCATCCAGCGAAGATCTCCTAGAGGCCATGACCACGTTTTATCCATTGACATGGTACCCTTCCAGAGCATTATCCTCTCGGAAGCCATGATCAAGAAGAAACCACGAGCATAGTTTCTCTTCTCTATCGCAAGCTCGTTAAAAAATGAAACAGAGGTCTTGAGCATAGTTCTTTTCCTATTTCAAGCTCGTTAAAAAATGAAACAGTCACTTCTCGTGAACCTTCTTTTCATCCACCCTTCTCTTTTTTCTCATATACTAGAGAAATTGGTGACAACCTTAGATCCAGTGAATGAATTGAAGCTTGGAGGGAATGTCTCCATCCTTTGATGATCTTTTTGGAGTTAAGCCACTAGCTTTCAAGCTAAGGGCATACCGAGCTTAGTCTTTGTTCTTTCTCGTGCTCGTAAATACATGAGAATGCATCCGGGTAGACTTTTATCTCTTTTTCGGACATGTATGGACACACAAAAAAGGAACCCCTTGGATTCATCTTTAAGTTCTTTTCAAACTCTCTAAAGATGAAAATATTACCGAGTGACCTTGTTCTCTTCACGCTCGTTAAAGTATTTGAAGAAAACGTCTGTTGAGCGATAGTTTATCTCTTTTTCGATCTCGTCAGACTACTTTACGAAAAAGGCACTGAGAGAGTTCTCTTTTAAGTGTTTTTCTAGACTCTATAATCATGAAAAACCTTCGAGTTTTTTGTCTTTGGACTCGCTAAACAAAACATCAACAGACCCATATGGGACCAAACCCTTACTTCTTCCAGTTCGTTAAACAAAAGGAAGAGGAACTTACCAAAGGTGAGTTTTATCGAGCATGTGTTATCCTCCTCGAGCTCATTAAATCAAAAAGAGATACTCATCTATCTGGATGGGGGAAAAATTGAAAGAAGCAAGCTGACGAGTTTTTTGAGAACATTACCAAGTAACTCCTAGAGTCACCCTTGAACACGGCACTTTGTCTTTTGCACGCATTATAATCTGTTGAACCTCTGCACTGAGCCAATCCTTTGAGTTTATTTCACTCCTTTGGGTCACCTGACGTAAGTCACAGCATCCACTGCATCATCAAGTTTTGGTCCATGTCATGTTTCAGCTATTGTGCCTTAGTGTTCAAGGGACGTATCCACCTCGAGAGTCAGCCATCACAAATATCTTGTCTCAATACCCATGTCAGTCCATGTCCATTTGATCGACCAATTACATATTTATGTTTGTTTCATGTCGTTGATGGGGGATACATTAAGGCCCTCCTTCGACGATCCTATTCCTGTCGAATTCAACACATTATCCAGGAATTAGACTTAGAAACCAGTTAGTACTTTGGAACCTACATGCCTCAATGGCAAGCCTCCTCACATCCAACAGCAGGTTTACATCACTGACCTTTTATCGGATGATTCCACAGATGTTTGACTCCAGCTCATCCATTCACATTCGTTGGAATGTACTAGGGTACCTTGGGAATCATTGACATTAATGGTAATCTCCCTCGTGCTTGTTAACAGTTTACATCATTGATCGGTAATCAAGTGGTTTCTGCCATGTTCGACATCAAAACATCTATTCACATGGTTAGATTCGTACTACATCGGGATCGGTAAGAAGACCCTGGGTTGAGTGATCACTTTGATACGTACTTTGCCCAGGTTGCAAAGGAGTTTCTCTTGAACAATGACACATATACTGTTACATAGATCCACTTTGTATTGGTCATGGCTATGTCTTGTCATCTCGTAGATCCATTGTGTATTCTTTGTGGTTACGATTAGTTCAGGTCATGGGAGTATAGATCCATAGTGTATTTTCAGTGGCTATACCTTTTTATCAATACAATTATGGATCCGCAGTGTATTTTATGGCGGCCATATCTTGCAAGTCTTGATCACCCAAGCATAGGTATGCCTGCCTTGGGTTTGAAACATGTCATAATATTTGTTGGACGTTTGTGTGCAGCTTCTGTCAGGTTCTCTGCATCTATACCCTTGCTTGAAAGTCTACAAAGCATTTCAGTTATCAATTCTCATCTTCTAACTTCATACTTTGGGGAGCAATCTATTACACATCAAAAATACTCACTTTGATAGTGTCGCAAGTGTCATCATTACAAAGGTCGCAAGTGTCTCATTTTTCTCACAAGGTCACAAGTGTCGCATGTTGCTCACAAGTGTTGCAAGTTTCAAAGAAAGCATGCTGCCATGATGCCTATGTCGTGCCTATAACGACATGAGAAGGACACTTGAAACACCTCAAACATTTGGTTTGGAAGAAGAGAAATGAGTCAGCAGACTTACAAACCTTTTTCCATCTGAAAGCACCTCAAAAACTGAGCTTTTGGAGGGGCGCGCTCCCCTATACCTCTTCTGGGAGTGATAACGCTCCCCCTTACATTGTCTGGGAGCGTTATAAAGCTCTTTGGCCCTTCTATAGGAGCGCTCCTACCCTCAGGAGCACTGGCGCTCCCCTAAAGCCTACTAGGGAGCTCTATAGCACTCTGAGTGCCCTTTTGAGGGAGCGCTACCTGTTTTAGGCAACAGTTGAGTTGTTGAGATTAATAGGGGAAGGACCTTTTCATTCTTAGAAGGCATTTGAGCTCGAATCCCTAGTCCAGCCATGATATTAGGGCAGATCCTCAACTGAAGGAGGAAAATCCTCACCTTCCCCAAGGATATCTCAAGTTGTTGAGCCTCTCCAAGGCTATATAAGCAAGCTTTCTAATGGTGAAAGGGGACTGAAAAGGGAGAATCACACCAAACTTATGATCTTATAAGTGGTGCTGGAAAAAAGATATTTTGGGAGCAAGAGACCTATGATCTCATAGGGAGAAATTGGTGAAGCTATCATCATTCAGATCATGGATCTTTTGAGAAAGGGGTAGAAAAGGAGGACTTGGCAGAACTGTCGCAATCCATCTACGGCTGTAAGTAATGTTTTGTACTCATTAATATAATTTGCTTGGCCTGTTTCTTTCTAATTCATGTTCAATCTCACATGAATTTGTCTCTTTAGTAGATAGACCTATTTCGGACTAATCTTGATAGAGTAGGAAGTGGTCATACTTTGTTTTTCTACAGTGCTTATCGAGGAGCAAAAGTTTGGAGCTCAACTCGAAGTGTGCAGGGACAAACACTGGTAAAAGGTACTTCTTTTATCCTTCCTTCTCACACACTACTCCACCTAGATCTAAAAGGAAGTCAGTGACCATGATAAGCACTTTCTGTCTTAGAGTTAAGAGTCTAGCTCTTTGAGGCGATCTACCTGTCCGCAAGGAGATTTTCCTTCAACAGGGGTCTTAATTGTTTCCACCTTATTTTGTTGGCAAACCAAACATTCTACGACAAAACTTTGAACATCAGTTTTAAGGCCATCCCAAAAAAATTCCTTCTTGACCCTATGGTAGGTTTTCAAAAATCCCGAGTGCCTGCCTACTGGAGAGGTGTGCAATTCCAATAGTACCTTTTGTTTGAGTTGGGAATTCTTACATAAATATAAGCGATCTTTGTACCATAGTGAATCATTTTTCCATGTAAATGTATCTAATGCACTAGAATCCTGTTGCAACCTTTGAATGATAGTGCACACTTTTTCGTCATTCTTCCATTCATCCCTTGCTTCTATTATCCAATCGGGTTGGATGATTGAGATAGGATAGATAAAGGCCTCAACATCTTCATCCTTTATTGAGAGTGCATCTGCCACAACATTTTTCTTCCCTTTTTTAAAGACGATTTCAAAATCATAACCCAATATCTTGGTCACCCATTTTTGGTGTTCTTTTGAAGATAGTCTTTGTTCCAAGAAGTATTTAAGACTATCATGATCTTTTTTGACCTTGAAATGCCTACCTATTAGGTAAGGACACCATTTCTTCAATGAATGTAGTATTTCCATCATTTCCTTCTCATAAATGGGTTTGTGTAAGTCCTTTCCCTTGAGTGGTTGACTTTCAAAATCCAGGGGAATTCCTTCTTGCATTAGGACAGCACCAATTCCATTTCCTGAGGCATCACATTCCACAATAAAGGTTTTTGTGAAGTCTGGAGTGGTCAAGACAGGAGATTTTCATATCACCTCTTTAAGTTTTTCAAAAGCTTTAGTTTCCTCTAGAGTCCATGAAAATGCATACTTCTTAGTTAGTGGCATTAAAGGTGTTGTTATTCTTCCATAGTGCCAAACAAACTTGCAGTAGTAACTTGTCAAACCCAAAAATCCTCTAAGATTCTTCAATGTTTTGGGAATCAGCCAGTCCATCATGGCCTTAATATTGTTAGCGTATAACTTGACACCTTCATGAGATACAATATGACACAAATACTCTACCTCATTCACCCCAAAGAAACATTTGTATGGTTTGGCATATAGTTGTTGATTCTTTAGTATCTGTAGCACCTTGTCAACATGTTGCACATGATCCTCCCAAGACTTGCTATAGATTAGAATATCATCAAAAAATACTAACATAAATTTTCAAAGGAAGGGATTGAAAATGGAATTCATCAACCCTTGGAATGTGGAAGGTGCATTTGTAAGGCCAAAAGGTATGACCAAAAATTCATAATGGCCTTCATGAGATCAGAATGTTGTTTTTGGGATATCTTCTTCCTTCATTCTAATATGATGATACCCTGAATGAAGATCCAACTTTGTTAAATAGATTGCTCCATGTAGTTCATCTAACAATTCATTAATGACGGGAATGGGAAACTTGTATTTAATAGTGATCTTGTTGAGCTCTCTATAATCTAGACACATACGCCAAGAGCCATATTTCTTGAATACCATTACCAATGGTGCAGATTAAGAACTTTGGCTAGGTCTAATAATGCCAACCTCTAACATTTCTTCAACCATGTGCTCAATTTCACTCTTCTAGGAATAAGGGTATCTGTATGGCCTAATGTTAGGAGGAACACTCCCAGGAATTAGGTGAATATCATGATCATGATTTTGAGTGGGTGGAAGACCTTTGGTATTATCTTCAAATACTTTGGAATTCTTATCAATGATCCCTTGGAGATTTAGGGGAATAGATGACTTAGATGTTTGAACATCTAGTGAGCATAGTTTTGAAATTGCACCTTGATGCCCCATTTTCAATAATTTTCTCATGCCATTGAAGCTTATCACCTTACTGAGTTTCCCTGTGATACCTCTTCACTCAACTTATTTTCCTTCCAATGAAAATTTCATGAAAAGTTATTGAAAATTAAAAGCCATTGTTCCTAATGATTGTAACCATTGGATTCCTAGCATGACATCAGCACCACCCATGGGTATAGAAATCATTGGACTATTCATTACATATTCCCCCATAGTAAGATTGATCTTATTTCATTTTCCTGAGCAATTGATAGTTCCTCCATATCCAATCATTACTTGAAACTCTGGTGATGGATATACAAAGAAATTGAGATCTTTGGCTAATTTATAGTGAATGAAATTATGAGTACTACTAGAATCAATTAGGACTATTACCTTTTTCTTTTTGATATATCCTTCAATCTTGAGGGTTTGATGAGAACTAATTCAAGCCAATGCATTACACAATATCGTGGGAGTCAAATATTCAAAAGAAATCGCATCTACATTTTGATCTTGAGATGGTTTTTGTTCTTGTTCTTGTTCTTGTTCTTCTTCCTCTTCACAATCTATGTAGAATAATTTCTTCTCACCACACTTATGTCCCTTACTGTACTTTCTGTCACAATTAAAGCATAAAATGTTTTCTTTTCTTTCCTCCAATTGTTGAGGTGTCAACCTGGTAGGTTGAGGTGTTTTAGAAGAATGAACATTATTCTCTCGATAGATGTTGGGAGTGGTCCTTCTAGTAGCCATAGCCATATTTTTACTTTCAACATTTCTTGCCACCCTAAATGCATTCTCCAATGATTTGGGTTCCCAAAGATGAACCTCATGTTGAATGTGATCCCTTAAAGTTCCTATGAATACATAAATCAAGTGCTCATCTGGAATATATGTTACCTTTATATTCAATCTTTGGAATTTCTCTATGTGCTCTGTAACTGAAACCTTTTTCTTGAGATTTATCAATTGGCTAAAGAAGGTATTGCTCCTTGTATCCTCATAGTGTGCTATCATTTCTTCTGTGAAAATTGTCCAAGTGACGAGTGATTTGTGAGAACAAAGCCGTCAATACCACACAAATTGATTGGGTTCTAAATATAAAGAATCAATCCATACCTTTTTTGTATGTGGAACATTATGTAGATCAAATAATTGCTCCATTTGAAGTATCCATGTGATTGGGTCCTTGCAATCAAACTTCCTCATATCGATCTTAGGAAAGTGGTTGGTCTTCAACCCAAAGTTAGAGTTTCTCCATTCTTGATTCATATTCCTTGTGTCCTCGTCATGAATTTCATGGGATATGTTAGCACTAGAAGTCACCCTTGGATTGCGGAAGAGGTAAGACTGATACCCATTAGAAATTTATGTCATGGGTTGGTTATAAAAGAGGTAAAATGGGTACAATCTCAAGAAAATATCGTCTTAAGTCAGAATACTGAACTGATATGCACAAGAAGGTGAGGTCTAGTTTAATTTCAGTCAGTAGGTTGTAGTAAGGGTGAGTAGGGGGAAGACTTCAACAAAGAATGTAGAGGTATTCTATAAACATCAGGCTTTCCAGCAGCCTAAGGAAGAAAAACTTGAACATAAGGTCCTTTTGAATTCAAATTACAAAGGAACTGAAAGAAATTATAACAACACTATAATCAAACTTTCATCATAATGTAGTTACAATAATTCAAGTGAATCAGTCAACCATGAACTCTTTCAGCATCATAAGGAAACAAGAGGGATTAAGAGATCCGACTGTCATCAAAAAAGAAGTCTCAAATATAGATACATAGCCAGAAAATCATAAGCTTCATTAAGACTTTACAATATGAGAGCTTTGCTTTGCCATCGACCATTACAAAATATCAAAAATGAGTATTTATACTCAGAGAACTGCCACCACTAGGAGTGTGACCTAGCTACTATAATCAAAACTTCACGTATGCATATTCTTCTGTCAGGCTGCACTTGCATTCTTTTGTCAGACGCAAGATTAGATGAGTATGGGATTCATAAGAAAATCTATGACAGGGAACTTTCGGTTGATAGTCTTCCCTCCACGACCGGATTTTCCATGCTTTCCATTTATGTAGTGAAACGCGGTTTCAACCACCTTCGCCATTTTCATTAAATACTTTCTTAGGGATCAGGTTGAGGCCTGACACCCGTGAATGCTCCAGGCGAAACTCATAATTCCTTTTAGTCAATTCTAGAGCCTCGAGACCACACAGATACTTCTCTGTGACCAACTCGAGCACTCTAATCCTTTGCGTAACTCTTTTCCTTTCCCCACATGACCGTAGGCTATGACCTTGTGCTTACCCATATGAAATATCAGGATTTCACATTTTGGGAGTTTTCACTCCCCTTGGCTCCAAATATCCCGATGCTCGAAATCGTGAAACGATCCACCTGGATCAACGGTTAGACTTTCTTAGGACTTGACATCCATGATCATTTCCTAAAACAACTATAACCTCCCACTGCTTGCATTGGGCCCTTATCTTTCCTTTGGCTCCACTTTCCATATGACCCCACCTTGTGACTGTGAGCTTAACTCTTAGGTGCGTCGTGATTTTGCATTTCGCGAACTCGTGATGCGCTCTATGCTCGAAACTCAAAGTCACAAAAACACAACCGCCCAGATCGATTGAAATGTGTCTCTTTACATCAGATGGACCAGATCATATCGACATTTTAGGGCTAGGGATGTTGGCATTTCTTGCTTTCACCTTGATGAAATGTATTTCTCTGCGGCTTGGATCTGGAACCACATTTCCCGCTAAACAGATGACTCTGATTATTTCATGACTTCATGTTTCGTGAGTCCTTATGGTTCATCCCTTTGAGTTCTCCATCGTGTGATTCAGTGAAACATTGATCCTGCGTCGCACGCTCTTTCTAGTATCAACGGCTAGGATGGGCCTCGCGATTTCATACCTTTGTCCACTATACTTCGTGAAACTATATGGTGCCGAACACCCGATGGCCATTGATCTAATCCACTTGAGAGATATCTTCCATTGAAAATTGATCTTCCTCGCTCACTTGATTTGCATCCACATCAAACTGCTTCAAGTATTGCGCTTGGTGCTCATGAATGTGACCTACGAGAAATCACATGGATGATTGACTAAGGGCTCAGGAAAATAAAGGCTCAATGATAGAGGTAAAGAGAAAAGAGATCATTTTCAGGGAAAACATAAATTCTTAGAGCCAATACTTCTCAGGAAAGTGACTAAGGAAAAACAATTCTATCGAATGGATGAAGGCTAACAAAAGGAAAACTACAAGCTGAGAGGAAAAACCTATGATCAGGTCTGCAAAAGGAGGAGAGATAGACAAAATTACAGACCTGGGTAGAAACCACAACTCACAAGATCTTGACAAATTAATGTGCTAACAGGATACATTTTCACTTGCAGGTGTCCTCTCTATTAGGAAAATTTTCAATCCTTCCATGATCTCCCCTTTTAAACCATCCATATTAGTATTTATTGCCTCCAACTTAGCTTCCGTTGAATCCATCATCTCTTGTAGTTCATCTTTTGTTATTGTCTTCTTTTGTAAATCATTTATGTCCCTATGCATTTCTTCACCTTCATCAAGATTCCAAGTAGGATTGTTTGGAGGCTTATTTGGTGTAGAAGTTCCCTTTTTTGGTGGCATGTTGGCCAAGTATCACTTTAAACCTTGATTTTGAGGTGGTTCTGCTAGACAATCTTTCTTTTATTGTATCTCCAAAATTTCGGCCCTTTTGGGTATGAAATTTTATTTTTTGTAGTTCTTCGATATTTCTTCTTTGCAATGCCACAGGTCTGATCGAAATTGGATGTGCCAAGTAGAATTTATGGTAACTTCCCCACAACTTGCTGATTTTTGTCCTTTCCAAGATATATCACTTCTATATCATGCCTCGCACAAAATAATTAGTATAAAATTATGAGACTTGTACTAGAAATACTTCAGACTGTCCACTATCCAATGCAACTAGTCTCACTCAAACTGGATACTCGAGGAATAATTTATGATTGTTTTACCTGGAACACCTGCTTGAGACTAGTCAATAGGACTAGTCAAATACCTTATCTTCCACACGGTGTATATACAAATGTAAGATGATCCAGAAGCTGAAATGTTTTTCACAGATAAATTAATAATTTTTGTGAATATTCTTTGGATTTGAGGGTCTGAAACGTTACAAAAAAAAAAATTATAGAGAAAATTTTGTGATGACTCAATTTAGGATGATTCCAGAACCCTATCTTACACATGATGTATATCCTAAAATATAAAGCCTCAGGAGATGAAATTTTAACCCAATGTACCTTGATCCATATACTAAATATCCTCCAAATTTTTCCTTCTAAAACGTCATAGAAAAAATGTTATAGGGAAAATTCCAAGGTATCTTAGATGTAGCAGCAAAACCCCAAGACCTTGAGCTCTGATACCATATGTTAAGAACCAAATATCAATATAGCTTAGAAAAACATCAGAATAAGTACTCAACGCCTTGAAAAAGAGAGAGTTTCAAGTAATAAGCCTCTTCGAGGGGGAAACCTCCTTATACCCCAAATAAATGTCCAAATACAAGATGATTCCAAATGAAAATGTCTCCTTGGTATATATAGGAGACTAGGAGGTACAATTACAACTAATGGAATAAAGCTGACATAAATAAAATAACATTACTAATCTAATATGCCCCAATTAAGGGGTAATGAGACACTATTTATGGCTTAACACTAGAAGTAAGTAATCAAGGGCGGAAGGAGAAAAGCGCTAACAGAACAATGTTTGAAATAGCTAATCCCATGGTTTTGAGCCTGCGGTCACAAACAGAAGTGAGTTGAAGAAATATCCTTTGAAAATTTTGAATTCTATGAATAGTTAGGGGCCTATGAAGTAATTTGACGAGATTAACACCATAACAGTACATAGAGCTAGTAAAATCTCAAATATGATCTGTTGAAGAAATAGGGATCCATCAGAAGCATGGGAATGTTATAATGAGTTGATCCATATCTGTGATCATCTCATGTGGATGAAATTCAAATCAATATTAATCTTCTAATTAATTGAGAAACTTACACAATAAATTAATGAATAAAAAGAGAAGATTATCTATGTTAAATTAAATGAAGAGATGCAATGGTTCATGTCAAAAGACATAATGGTTCAATCCTATACCTATTGAAATACTATATAAACCAGAAGTGGTGGTGAATCCTAGTGTGTCTTGGTGGATTATATATATTTATATATATAATGGATTGAATGGAAGTTCGTTCTATTAGGTTGGTGCTTGTTTACAAGATGATTCTTGTTATGAGGATTGGATTCCTCACATCTCAGCTGGATTTGAGATCAAAAAGTTGGGTCTTGTTATGAGGGTTGGATTCCTCATTTATAAGATGGATCTGAACTATAAGATGGGTCTTGTATGAGAGAGTTGGATCTCTCATATTCAGTTGAAGTTGAAGATATTAAAGGATTGATTTTATTTGTATTCATTAAAGTTAAATAAATAAAAGAAAGATATTTTATCTACTTCATACAGTTTGTGTTACACATGTTTATGAATAATTATTTGAGTTGCATATATCTTATTCAATTAATTGAGTTAATCTATGAAAGTGTGAAAAGCAGTCAAAAGTTCCATACATTTGTTCCCCCCCCTCTCTCAGTGTTAGTGTGTGAATCAACAATTGGTATTAGAGCCAGTGCCTTTAGCACAGTTTAAACACTCGAAGGTAGATTTTGAAGAAATGGGTGGAAAAATGGATCTCTCCACAAATGAGGCTCCCTTATTTTATGGAACAGACTACTCTTCATGGAGGGAAAGAATGAAATGGTATCTGAAGTCAAGAGGATCTAGTGTTTTGGATTCAGTAATATCTAAACCTTGGTACTCAACTACCTCAAAGAAAAAATCCAAAACTGCAAAAGAAGTAAAGAAAAATAATTCAGTAGCATTAAAGGCAATCCATAATGGACTGTCAAACCAAGTCAAAGGAAATATGGGACAATGCACCTCTACTAAAGTATTATGGCTTCAGTTAGAGAATTCTTATCAAAATAAAGAACAAAACTAAGAAATGGAGAAATCAAATCAGATTGAAGAGCAAAATACAGATAAAGAGAATTATGATCAGAATAAAGAACAAAACACAGAAGAGGAAAATTCCATTAAAGAATTGATGCAAACCCTAGTCATCAATAGAGAAGACTACTACATCAAGGAATTGATGAATACCTCGGTATTCACTAAAAAAAAAACTATTATATTTTAATACTGATGTTATAAATACATTTGAAGTGATTAATATGGAACCAACAAATGATCTATATATTGAAGTTACTAAGGACGTTCTTGACCAACTTGAATACACAGTTATGTGAACTTTTGAAGAGTTGGAGAAACTTCAAAAGAAAGATACATTGCTACTAGAACAATTATATCAATCTATCCATGAAGAGCATGAAAACAAGATTCAGTTAGAAGACAAAGAAGATGAAATCAAAAGGTTGAAGATCGAAGTTGCTAATCTAACAGAAGAAATGGAAGAATTGAAGACATGTGACAATAAAATCAAAGAAGTACTAGAATATACATAAGAAATGGTCATCTGTCTAAAAACTCAACTTGAAGAAGCTAAGAAAAATGAAGCCTGGAAGATCCAATTAACTAAAATGGAAGAACCATGTAACATGTTGGAATTGGAAATTATTAACGTCAAAAAGATAAATGAAAGTAATAATTTAAATCTAACGACTCAAATTGAAGAAGCTAAGAAAAATGAAGAAGCACAAAAGATCCAGTTAACTACAAAGGAAGAAACATGTCACATGTTGGAAATAGAAGTTATCAACCTCAAAAAGAAGAATGAAAAGACAAAAGAAACTGTCAAATTCCAGAACAACTCAATTATCCTAGATAGGATCTGGAACAATCAAATACCAATTGATGACAAAATCGGTCTTGGATACAATAAGAAATAAGAAGGTGGAAAATGGAGCACCATTAAAAAACATGATAAACAATCATACTCCTCAAAAGAAAAAAGGTATAGTCATAAACCTAAAACAAACCATGAACTTTGTTAAGGAAGGAAGATATAAAAGTAAAAAACAAGAAACATATGAAAAGAGAAACTTCTCATGTCACAATAGACCCAAGTATGGAAACACCTTCAATGGTTATTGATTTTCTTGTAATAACTTTGGTCACAAATAATTGGAATGCAAGAGTCCTGAAAGAGAAATTCAGGAAGGTCCAATAACTCAATGAGATGTTGGAGATCCAATTATTTTGGCCGCACAACAAATTTTTGTCATACAATGAGATGTTACAACTGTGATAGGTTTGGTCAGAAATCCCAAAACTGCAGAAAATCAAGAAGCCTATCCATGAGAAATAATTCATACAAGTCAGGAAGAAAATCTAAAGAAGGTTGGAACAAAAGAAGAAATGAAAGATCCTACAAAAAAATATCTCATGAAAATGTATGGAGAAGAAAATCTGGAATAGAAAGCAAGAGAGATGATCTGGCACTTGAAAATGAAGAAAGTGATAACAAGAAAATGATGAGTGAAGTTCCTAATAAGGAATGCGAAATTCAAAGATTTGAATATGAAATGGATCAAACTCAGGAAAGGAGAGTTCCTAAAGAACAAGATGACACAATATCAGATACCGATGATATCATGCATATCAAGAGTACATTAACCAATAAAAGAAAAATGCAAACAGAAAAACCTAATGAGGAATTTCCAAAGAATGAAAAAATTATGAAGAAGAATTAACAAACAACAGATGAAAGTACTAATTCAATCTTATTTCTAAGGGAAAAAAGTTGAAGTTGGTTTATGTAGAGTCGAAGGACTGTGAATAAGATATTAAATTCGTTGAAGAATGGAAATTAAATTAATTGGTATCGATCAATGATATTCTTGTGAAAGATCAACATATCAACAAGAATAAAGAAAAAAAATAATAAGATTAGTAAGATTCACACCATTGTCCTTTAGGACAAAGGAGAAAACCCTATTAAATAGTAAAAACTCAAGGGGAGAATTTAATTTGGTCATCAAATGAGGAATTCATTGGATTAGGTTTAAAAAGACTTTATCACTACCAAAAAAAAAAAATTGGTATCAATAAGACTACCTATTTGAACACAAAATCCCAAGAGATTGAGATAACAGTTGGCATATTCATAGGGGGAGAAAAACAATAAAACAAATTTGGCATCAATATTTGGTATAATTAAAAGTTCAATCCTCCAAAATGAGATCAGTGATAGGTGGAGAAAAATTATTTGTTTTACAGATATGTTTCCCTCAATGCCAAAGGGGGATATTGTTGGCATTATTGGTTGTGTTTTGTCATTGATGGAAACATGAGTCAAACATATACAGTAAAAAGAGAAAAAGTAAGATCACCTTGGTGAAAAGGTAGAATCACCTTGGGGAAGAAGCAATTCATGATCACTGTTGATAACGATAGGATCAAAAGTGATCCTATGTTCCTAAAGCTCAGGAGAGGTAGCGTGTAGAGAATCCACATACAAAAGGAGTAATGAAGCATAAATAATTAATATCTCAGGAGGGTTAACGACTAAATATCATTGTATAAAATAATGTAAAAACAATTATTAAAATCTCAAGAGAAATAGCGATGAACAGATCAGAAAGAAGAGAACTAAACACCCTCATAACTGAGAGGAAACTTTGTTAAAGTCGGTCGAAATCTCAACCGTTGATTGAAACCAAGTGGAAGGATAGAATAAGTTTTGACACTTCACCAATTCTATGATTACTGGAGACAAGGAAGAATCCAAAAAATCATGAAATCATGAAACAAACGCCAACCGTCAATCAAGAGGGAGATTCAAATGAGTTATCAGTTGTTAGATCAATATTTAATTTAGAATTAAATGTTGACCGTCGATCAAGTATGGAAATGTTGAATCGTTAGATCTTACTAAAGGAAATAAGGTGGTCAACTTTGGCACTGACCACTCTAGCAATAAGAAGTTCAGAAAAACCAAGAATACCTGAAGGTCAGATCCCTGAAGTCCTGAAGTGAATGAGGGCCATCAGATATGGGCAATGCATGGTGATTTTTGGATGAGGATAGGTGAGTGCAATGGTGATCAACTCTGGCAGTGACCACGTGGGAAAAAATAAGTCTGAATCATGTAGGAATACCCAAAGGCCAAAGCCCCGAAGTCACGAACTCTCAGTGACCGTTGGAACAAAGGAAGAGTTGGGAAATCCCATCGATCATTGATCGACATAAAGTGGAAGGATATGGTAAGCCTTGAAATCCTCAAGTCTGGAAGTAACACTAACTTTTGATCCATTTCGGGACCATTCTCTGTCATTGTATGAAGTAGTGGAAGGATATGATCAGTGGGGCCAAAGGAACGAAGTCCCAGAGTAAACAGAGGGCATCGAATCAAGACAAGGAAATATCAAACGGTGGAAAAACATATTCGACACTTTAGCGATGATCAAAGGTTGATATAAAAAGTGAAAAACTCCCAGAGCCATGAAGTACCAAAGCCACGAAGTGCAACTCCATGATCCAGGAGGGAGACATGTGGAAGGAGACAAATATGAAACGTGGGCCAATTAGGGTGACACGTGGAAAAAATAATTAGGGTCCACATCATATTGAGTGATGTCAGCAAGCCACATCACTCTGTGATTACTAACTTCGGGGATATCTAAGCTTATGTTATCAGCTAATCACTGAAGGAAGAAATCATGAAGTAATTTTAATCGTTGATCTAATTCGGGGGCATTCTCGATCGTTGATCAAACATAGTGGAAGAATAGTGTAAGCATGAGGTGTTAACCAACAAAAAGTGGTCACCATCGTTTTATGACTTATTCGGTAGGTAAACCTATGGAGGAATTGAAGTAATTCAGAGTTTTAGTAACTCATAGTCCCAGATTCACGAATCTCTGAAGTTTTGGAGTAGATGACAACCGTTCACCTCAACTGAGGATTAAGTCAGAGTCGTCGATCATCTAAAAGAAAAAGTTCAATGAATATGCAAGGAATAGACTAGACTGTCAATATGAGAAATTAGGGAGTAATGCTAGCTATTGGATTATCCAGCATGAGATGTAACCACTGTTGGGCTCTAAAGATGTCCTAAAAACAACCTTTATGCATCAACCAAAGGTAGGCATTGGCACAAGCATTTTACTTGTCGCCTACATAGGTTCTTACCTTCCGTTTTCAATACCCAACCTCCAAAGATGCAACACTTGTAAAGGAACAACAATCGTAAAGGGAACAACAGTTGTTCTATTCAAATGAACAGCATGACCTACAAAAGGAACAACAATCGTAAAGGGAATGATAGATGTTCTATTCAAAGGAACATCACAACCTGCAAAAGGAACAACAATCAGAACAAAAGGAACAAAAGTCATTACATTGGGCCGAACTTATGTTGAATTAATTGCATTGTAGTATTTACCCAACTATCTAAGTTGTCAACCCGGGGTTCGTAAAATGATGAAGCACACACAAAGTATATGAAAGATTGAAGCATGACTAATATAATCTAATGTTTAAGCTACAACTAAAATTGAATCATTATTCTAACACACGACTGAAATTGAATCATTAATCTAACACACCACTGAAATTGAATTAATCTAGTTGCGTAAATGAAATTACTCTAATAATGGGAAATTGCGTAAATGGAAGTAATCTAGAAATGGAGAACTACATGAAGGAAAAACAAGTACAACATGTGAAGAGTTGAATAACACAACAACATATGTGAGCTCACGCCAATGAAATAATATTCTATTATAATAACTAAATCAATCTTCATAACAAAATAATAAAAGCATGAAAACCAAAACCATGAATCAAAGTTAAGAATCCCTTTCTCTTTTGAATCCTAATGACTACCATTAATGACTACTCTAATTCTCTACTTACAACTGATTGAATTCTAATTTCTCCTAATTGAATTCTCATGAAGAGAGAGCACTCTCTTTTATACATGAGAGCCTTGAAGATAATATAACCATCTCATTATTATAGATCCACTTTTCTCTCAACCTATTTCCCATTATTACAAAATATAATCCCTTTAAATCCTCACGCATATCTCTCATATATCTTGGATAAGATATTCCAACCAAATATCCATGATCTTCTCCTTGGAATGGGCTTGAATTATCTCCTCAAATATTGAAATGGTGGAGGAAGTATTTGAGAAGTCCTTTGAATTAATCCTTCACATATTCCTACACATTACAAAGCTCACACATATTTGAGATATATATGAAAACATGTCAATTTTCTAACATTTAATCACAAATTCCCTTTTAATACTAAAATGAATAAAGTGGAGAACAATAAGGTGAAACCCAAGTATATTTATGGAAATGATATCATGAAAGGTTAATTAGGTGATGAAATGTGAAGAATGATGAAAGGAAAGGTGGATGAGAATACGACATTTCTGAGTCCCAACAACCACTCTGGAAGGTAACAACTCCGGATGAATACAAGGATTTCAAAGGCCGGAATCCTGAAGGTTGAAGTACCAGAGAACCTGGTTCTAGCACCAGTCACGTGATAAGGTAAAGAAGATAATAAGAAGCGTAAAGGGGATAGAAGTAAATAATCAAGGTAGGAAGGAGAAAAGTTCTAAAAGAACAAAGTTTGAAATAGCTAAGCTTGTGGTCACAAAGGGAAGTGAGTTGAAGAAAGCGTATTTGCAGAATTTGATTTATATGAATAGTTAGGGCCCTATGAAGTAATTTGACGAGATTAATACCATAACAATACAAATATATAATAAAATATCGAATATGATCTGTTGAAGAAATAGGGATGCATAAAAAGCATGGGAACGTTATAAGGAGTCAATCCATACATGTGATCAACTCATGTGGATGAAATTCGAATCAAGATTAATCTTCTAATTAATTGAGAAATTTACACGATAAATTAATGAATAAAAATAGAAGATTATCTATGTTAAATTCAATGAAGAGATGCAATGGTTCATGTCAAAAGACACGATGGTTCAATCCTATATCTATTGAAATACTATATAAACTAGAAGTGGTGGTGAATCTTAGTGTGTCTTGGTGGATTATATATATATATATATATATATATATATATAATGGATTGAATGGAAGTTCATTCTAGCAGGTTGGTGCCTATTTACAAGTTGAGTCTTGTTATGAGGATTGCATTCCTCACATCTCAGTTGGATCTAAGATCAACAAGTTGGGTCTTGTTATGAGGATTGGATTCCTCATTTCCCAGTTGGATTTAAGAACTACAAGTTAGGTCTTGTATCAGAGAGTTGGATCTCTCATATTCAGTTGAAGTTGAAGATATTAAAGGATTGATTTTATTAAAGGCTAGCCATCCAATGGTTAAAGGAAAGGTTTGGAGAGAAAGGTGAGAGTTATGGAGAGAGTAGAGCAGGTGAAGAAAAGTGAGAAGAAAGAATTAAGATATATTCACCATCTAGAAAAAAGACTCAGTTGTAACCTTTGAAGAAGTCACATGAGTACTAACTCCAGGAATGCTCGAAGATGTGAAGTACTCTACAGGACTTGATATGATATGGCATCCTAATGCAACCCCCTAGGTTAAATATTCCCATCTTGAAGCCATAGGAAAGAACCTTGGATTGTCTAGTCAATCAACACAATCTACCAATCCGGTAAATTCTACAATAAACTCTCCCATAATTTATGTCATTTCTCCTCGTTCTAGTCCAATCAGTTCGAGTGGTAGCAACATTAGTAGTTTGAAAATTTCTTTAGTTTTATCGCAGCCAGGACCTTTAGGATTTAGCTTAATAAGGTTCCCAATTCCTTCAACGGCGCATCAACACGTTGGTTCCCTCACCTGATACCTAGAATTTTGGGATAAATAGGATGAGGATGTTGAACAACATTGGTTCCTTTGCGAGGCCATCTCATGATCTCATGGGACTTTGGATGCTAATAAATTATTCAAGTTTCAGACCACCTTGAGAGGTCATTCTTTGAAATGGTATATGAAATCCATTGAACCAGGAAATCCTCAAGGACATGATTTCACTCTTGCTAAAGTCAAACAACGGTTTATAACATAATTGTTTTTACCCTAGTGAGAACAACATGCCATTTCTGAGTCGTAGGAGATTAAACAGAGAGATGGGGAATCTTATTGGTAGTATAACCAAAGGTTCGAATATGTGATAGGAAAATTATAAAATATCATCCATGAAGACCACCAGTGGGAATGGTTTATTTAGGGACTGTTGGTTTACTTGACTATTCTTCCTTACTGCTTGCATTGTTGACCCAGGTTTCATGTCTTTCAGGGTACCAACAAAACCTAAAACTATCGGCCCTTCTGGTAAACCAGAAGGAAACACAATACACAAAAGGCATTGTGCAGTCTCACCCGAGATAACTTTAAATGGGTGGTTGTAAGACTCAGGTGTTTACAGCCTGGGATTGAGTATGAGATATGAGATCTGTATTCTGAACCATTTATTATAACTTGTGTTAAAAAATACTGTTATTCTCTTTTATATTTTGACCTCTGAGGTATCTTTTCGTTACATCCCAACATCAATTAACCAATCGATATAACAACTCATTCATTCATTACACACAGTGTTTAACTAATAAAAGTATGACAAAGATATGCATGCATTCATCATATTACATAGGTATTATCATGGTTCACCCCCCCTGGGCTACGTCCACAAATATTTGGCTCTTGGCTCTCTTATTATGGTAGTTCTGCAATTTCCGTGTCGCATGCTTACACTTCTCCTCGAATGGGTAAGATATATGTGAGGTGAACTAGATCACACCAAGCTCCACGGCCTATGATCTAATACTCAATATCTACCTTCTCTCCTCGGCTCTAGGTCAACCACTTTACACAAGTAGTTCATTACATATCATATCAACCTCTACAAAAGTAGCGAACTGAACCTCATCAAACCTCTCTCTGATACCTGCGTATCTATATTTTTTTCTATCAGGCTCTTTAGCCATTTACACAAAACCTTAAAAAAAACCTAAACCTATTGTCATTAGGTCTTCCTTTACTGCATGCATTCTTTGCTTTTTTCCAGCTTTTGTCTTCTTCTTGCATGTGCGTGTGCTATGCTTCTTACTGGTTGTCTCTTTCCTCTTGCACGCTTTCTTTCCCACAATTGCTCTTCCAGCTGTCATTCTTCTTTTTGCATGCTTTCTTTCCCACTTCGGCCTACTGCCAAAAGGCCCCCAACACTAACGTGTGACTCGTCCCAAGTCACCTAATCTTTCTGAGCTGCCTCAATCTCTTTGGTGATCGTCTGGAACTTTTACCTTAGCTCTGCTTCTTTTTTCAGTGCCTGTGCGGTCCTCTCCTTAATGGTATCCACTACCTGAACTACCAGTTCATCGCTCAGTAATCCTGCACATTCTACCTGTGTATGTGACATTTGTGTTCTAGCTACTTCTGCCTGTGTGAGTACTTCTGCTACCCGTTCCTATAATGGTTATATTTCATCCTAACGTTCATGTTTTTATGTTTGCGCAGTGATAAGTTTTGCCTGCATCTTCTTCAGCTCTTGTGTCCCCTTGACACATTTTGGGATTGGTATGGTCTTTTGCCTATGTTTGAGTTCTTAGATCATTGCATTGATCCTTTACTCTTCCTTGTCCCAGTGTTGAACCTGTGAATCCTACTCCAGTCTTGTCCAAAGTTGTGCTACTTTATTGAGCAAGTCAGCTACCATGCTAACATGTTTCTCCATCTCTTGTAGTTTCATTGTTGATGGCTACCTCCTTTCCTCCTTTATCGGCGATGGATTTGTTGGTGTCAGTTGTTCCCGGAGATCCTCAATCTCCTTCTGGTATCGAGCAATCACCTGCACAATTTGGTCGATATTTTCTACGGCTGGGAGTTCATTTTCTTGTGCAGTGCTTGGAATTTTTCCAAAAATTTCTCCCACTCTGCGTTCAAATGCATTCCTGCATTTTGTCTCTATCTAAGTTTCATATTTGGCCTGCTCATACTCTTTTTCTAGCTCTTCCCGTTGCTTTGTTTCTTTTTGTAGCTCAACTAAGTTTTTATGTGCCTGAGACTGCATCTCATGGTCGACGCTAACCTACAATTTGTCCAATGCCCTTGATGGAATCTATGTCAAGACCAATTGGATGTGGTACAAATATTTCAGTGGTGTCTATCCCACTATTTCATCCATTCGTAGCATGCTCAGTTTTATGTAGACCATTGTGTGTGTGTGACTGGGTCTCATTCTTCTACCTCCACTCTTTCGTTGGTTTGTGTTGTCGACGACTCTATGCCTCTATTGCTACTTACTCTCTGGGCCTCCCCGAGTGTCCTGAGGAGTTGTCCCATTTCTACCAGCTCTTTTTACAGTTTATCCTTGTGATGTGTTGTGTGATCGAAGTCTTCTGCTAGAAAATCCTAGACCATTCTTGCGATCATTTCTCCATTGTCCTCCATGATCATGTAGTCTGATTATGCTCATTGCRCCTTTGATTTCTTGTGCGCGCCTGTTGCATGTATAGTTGGTCTCTTAGTTCCCCTTGGTTCCCGTGTGATGGGATTTGGGGCGGTCTCCTTCGCTCCTTTAGCTTGTTTCGACTGTCCATTGGTTGGTTTCTTCCCCTTCTGGGTTCGTATCTACTTCGACCCTTCRTCTACCTAAGTTGGCTTGTTTTGGCCCATCCTTAGTTTCTTGGGTATTGGTATTTACTGACATTGTCTTTCCGCCTGCCCTGCTTCTCCTGCTACGGGTCCTTCCAGTACTTCCCGAGGAATGGATGGGATCCTCCATGCCCAGGCCATTCACTGATGACTATGCCTATATAACCTTCTGTGATGTAGTAGCATATTGGTAGCCATTGTTTATCTAGATTATTTCATGGTTGTATCCACATGGCTTGATGTGTAGCCCAGAAGTTAGCGATGTCCCCATATCGCATGACAATCTCTGGTGTTATTCTCCATGATCAGCTAATAGCTTCCTGTATGTCCCATAGGTATGCTTCAAATATGATTTCATTTTCCCTCTTATGCCTGGCCTGTGGTCCAGATCTCAGTAATAGATATCTCGCTCCCACTAGTTGTGGTCTAGTAGCAAACACTACATCCGCTGGTTCCCACCATCCCATGAAGGCTATGAGGATGAGTAGCCATGAGTAATGAAATTTTGTACCGAGGTCCTGCGCATCCTTGCAGTCCAATTGGAACATGTTTAATATATAAGGTGTCTAGCTCATGAAGGTGCCTTCTACACATTGAGCTGCAACTTTGATGACTCATGTTGGTACTTCGTATTTGTGGTATTTTCTTAAAAATTTATAGGATAAGATTTTTTCGCCCAAGTGTGTCACTGCATTGTTGATCTATTTGATTATAATGCCTCTTGTCCCTCTGGCAGTACCATATTTCTTCTTCATTTCCTCTGCTAACAGTTTCTCCTTGGATTTATCGTCTAGAATTAGCATGGGATCCATACCCCAGCTGGGTAGTCCTGTTATCTACGCGATAAGCTCAACAGTTATGGGGATGGGTCTGTCCAGCCATATATCCACTATGTGCATGACTTCTAACAATTGATTAATGCATGTTGTCACGTTCTGGCCTCTGCCAAAATGAAAAAGTTTCAACAACCCTAAAATGCCTGTTCTGTCCAGTCCAACTGCCCACTGATGCGGTTGGCTGATCGTTTCTCCAAGTTGGTTTACCACTATGTTCTGCATAAAAACCCTTTGTGAAATTTTTGGGTACTTGGTTTCGTCTGATATGTCATGGTCAGAATACTTGAGCTTCCCGATGTGACCCAGTAGTTGCGGCTCTACCTATACTCCCTCTGGTATGCGTGGTATCACAATTTGTGATGTCGGTTTCTTGCGAGGTAAGCTCGGTATCAAAACTTTGTCTTCCTACTATGGTGGTTGGTACAAAGTTCCAACAACTCCTGGTTGTTGCCCTGTAAGCCATTCTGGCCAAGCCGAGGTAGTTCCCATGGTCTCTTTTGTTGGTTGACCTAGGCTAGGTACCTGCAGCTCATCTGGTTTCCCTTTTAATCCATGATTCTGTGTCATTCTATTACCTTCTGCGGTTGATTCAGTTCTTTCTGGTTGCACTTCCTGTTGGGTTTCCTCTTCCTTGTTCTGAGGTTCCTGCACTGCTGCTGGCGTGTTCTCTTTCAGGTCCTCTGCTTGTGGTTATTGAATCTCCTCTAGTATCGGTGTATATTTCACCGGTGGTATCTCTGGGGATGGGATTTCTTCGATATCGACAATCTCTGGTTGTTGTTGCTCATTTTCTTCCAGCGGTCCTCATGACCTAGTTTGAACCTTGGTCAGTCTGGCTATCTATCCTGGTTTGGCAGACTTCGGCGGTGCCATAGTTGTGAGTGTCAAATGTTTTCTAGGTTTGAAGGTCTTTGATGAGCTATGTGGTCTCGCTCTGTTCATTCGTGTTGTTGTTTCTCTCTCTCTGTTCTCTTTTCACGAATAGACTAGTTGCTTCCATGCTTGCGTGTTGTATGAGTTTTTCATGAAGCTTATCAAGGACGCTTCCTCCATGATGAAATTAATGCACCATAATTGTGGGTTCAATGCATCTGCAACATTCTTTTACTTTTCATTACGCTTACTTTTCCATTTCCAGTTGGTGTGTTTAATGTGATGTTCCATCAGTCATTGTCGTGCCTTAACTCCACTTAGTGTTGTCCTGTCATCCTGCTTTTTGCCAACTTTCTGTTTCTTGCTCGTTTTTCCTTGGCATGTAACCATTTCTCTTGCCTTTTCTACATTTGTGTTTCAAGCATCTTGTGGCTTTTTCATTTCTAGAGTACTTCGTGTTTTTTTTTGTTTTTTTTTACTACGCGGTGGGTGGTCGACTATCCCTATATAGCTTTAGTCGGCTCCCATTGATCATTCCTCTGAGGTCTGCACCTGATAAATCTATTAATTTTACAGCTCCTCTATATGTTACATATTTGACCTTATATGGTCCTAACCAATGCATTCTCATCTTTCCTGGGTGTTGAAACAATTTGTTTTCATAGAGAAATAATAGATCTCCTTCCTTGAAAGTCTTCTTCTTAATGTGTCGATCATGCCATGATTTGTCTCTGGCCTTTTGTACTTGTTGACGGAATCCTGCCAGGATTCAGTCTTCCTCCATTTCTAACAGCTCGTTCAGTCTTTCCTATATTGCGTCGCATTCTGTCATTTGTGTGATAGCTGCTATGCGTAAGCTGGGTACTAAAACTTCTAATGGCACTATTGCTTCTTGGTCGTAGACTAGCTTGAATGGTGTGTGCCCTATCAACTTCTTGCATGTGTCCTATATGCCCATAATACTATTGGTACTTTGAGGTCCCAGTTGTCTCTATTGATGTTACAGATCTTTGTCAATGTGTTCTCTAGAATTTTGTTAAAGGCTTCTACTGTGTCATTCACATGTGGATGATATGGTGTGCTTTTCTAGTCATGAAATTCAAATTCTTCGAGCATCACGCAGATGGTGATATTTATGAAATGGGTGCCTTGGTCACTCATCAAAACTCTTGGGCATCCAAACCTAGTAATTACTTGTTCAAATAAGAAGTGTGCAGTTGTCTCTACGCTGTAGTCTTTTACTGGTGTGGCTTCCGCCCAGCTTTTTAGGTATTCCATCACGGTGATGATGTATCTTGCCCGTGTTCTTTTGGATGGTGGGTTAATTGGTCCCACAAAGTCTATTGCCCATTTATCAAATTCCTTTAATGTCACTTGCGGTTGTAACGACATCTCGTCCCTTCTGTTGGGTTTTCTTACCCTTTGACAGACATCGCATTTCTGACAGTACTCTTTCGAGTCTTTGTGAATCGTTGGCCACCATAATCCTGCATGGAGTACCTTTTGCATGGTAGATTTTCTTGCATAGTGTCCTTCTACCAATCCCTCATGGGATTCTGCTAAAATTCTTGGTCAATCATGCTCTAACACGTATCTTTGTAAAATGCTATCTGCGCCCATTTTATATAGATGTCTTGTGATTAGTTGATAGTCGGTTGTGCGAACTACCAGGTTCTTCTTCTGCACGGTGGTATATTCTTGCGGTGCGGTACCTGTGCTCAAGTATTGGATGATCTCTACAAAGTAGTCATCAGCAATCTGTACTGAGAATAACTGTGCATCTGGAAAATTGTCTTCTAAGTTCGTGGGTTCTTCTTCATTTGTGACCCATGATAGGTGGTCAGGTCCTCCATTCAAATTTCCTGGTTTAACTATTACTTTGAAATTGAATTCTTGAAATAACAGTAACCATCGACAGATTCTCCCCCCCAACACTAGCTTGTTTACTAGGTATTTTAGGTTTGAGTGATCTGTAAACATATTAAAATGCTTCCCCAATAGGTAGTGTTTGAACTTCTGCAGTGCGTAATCCATATCTAGGCCTTCTCTTTCCATCATGTTATAATTTTGTTCTGAGTCTGATAGTTTTTTGCTTGCGAATGTTAACGGGTGTCCCAATTCTCCTGCTCTTGGTTGTGCTAAGATAACTCCAAGTGCTATCGTTGATGCATCTACATGCACATGGAATTTCTTTCCCCAGTCTGAAAATACTAATATCGGTGCAATGCCCATCTTTTCCTTCAGGGTATCCAGACCATGTTGACACTCATCATTCCATTGGTACTTTGTATCCTTTATTAGAAGTTTCTCCATTGGTGTTGTGATTTGTGCATATCCTTTGATGAATTTCCTATAGTAGCTTATGTGTCCTAGCGTCGCTCGTAGCTGACGGACTATTTTTGGGGCTGGTAAATTAACGATGACTTTGATCTTTGCCGAATCGACCAATAGCCCTTGTTTGCATACTATATGGCCCAATAGTATCCCAAACAATGTTCCAAATATACATTTCTTTATGTTTAGTGATATCTGACACTGTCTGCATCATTCTAACATCAAGCGTAACACTTCCATATGGTTTTTCAATAGATTGGTAATATCCCCATTCCGTCATAAATGTGGTCTTGTATCTGTCCTCCTATGCTATCTTAATCTGATGGTATCCTGAGATTCCATCAATGAATGGGTAAGCTTTGTGTCCCCCCACATTCTCTAACACTTCATCTGTGAACGGTGTAGGGAATGGGTCGTGTAGGCATGCATCATTCAAATTTCTCAAGTAAACGCATATCCTAATCCCTCTTCCTTGTTTCGTGTCCAGTATGACCATTGGGCTTATCCATTCTGATTCCTCGACTGGTTCGATTATGCTGGCCTCGAGCATCTGGTTAATCTTCTCTTTAACTTTATGTTTGTATATGTGGTTCAATCTATATGTTTGTTGTCTAATCGGTCTCTCTTTGGGTCTGAGGGGTATCTTCATATCTCCCATTTCTCTTTCTATACCCTTCATCTCTATGAATGTTGTAGGAAATAAGTCACTGTACTCATGCAACAACTCTGTGATGATTTCTATTGTTGTCTCATCACAATAGTCTCCAATGTTGGCTATTTTGGGATGTTCAGTTGTTCCGATGTTAATTTTCTTTACCTTGATTGGTGAAAAAATAACTTTGTATTATATGGGTGGTCCCTTCACATCTCTTTCACCTTCTACTTCTTCAATCTGAATGTCACGTGGGTCATCTTCATCTGGTGCTTCCTCCTGTACCTGGTAACATGACAATAGTTCCTTAACTATCTGCTTATTTCACTGCTGCTCTTCGGTAATAAGTTCTATTTTCGGTTCTTCAATGAATATGAATCCTCTGATCCGTTTCAGGGTTGCATATATGTTGGGGTTCTGATTCTTGAATGAGAAAGTGATGGTAAAGTTTTGTTGCAATGTCTTCCATGTTGTAGTTCCTTTGCGCAGTTCCTGATCTGTATACCAGTTCGTTGGTATGCCCTCTAAAGTGTGAATGAAGTGGTGAGGCCATTCTTCTGGTGGTGTCATTTTCCATAGCTTTTTGCACTCCAAGTGTTTCGTGGTGTTCCTAGTCCTTCATATCTCTATTGTTTGTTTTTTTTCTATTTTCTGTCGAACCTTATGTGCAGTAACCGCTTACAATGGTACCAATTTGTGATAGTATCCTTGTGTGTGCCCAACCATCTTGTGGGTGTGGACTTAAATGCTAAGTCCAGTGCTAGTAGCCTTTGGTTCTCTAATACTTCATCTTCATATTGTGTCAAGAATGTTTCCAAATCATTTAGTCTGTGGAAACTGGGTGGTTCTTTGATTTCTCTACCTATCCACCGTACTACGCGGTCTATTCTTGCACATATTCTCGTGGATACTTCGTGTAGTCTCTGCTGCCATTTTTCTAACCCAGTTTCTGAATCTGTTGCACATGAAGTAATTCTATGCCAACTAAGTACCCTGTCTGCAGTTGGGTTTACGTAATCCTCCTCGCGTGCAGTTGTTCTGTACAACCAGTCGATCTCCTCTAAGTCCAGGCAAGTGGGTTCTACGAACCTCTCCCCTTCTAATGGATCTAGTGGTTCTATGACCATGTAATCTCTGAATTCAAATGTCATCTTTCTTGTCTTCAAGTTGATTATGGTCAGGTTGTCAAAACCCCAATCTAGACCGAGTAGTGTTGGGTACGGGGTTGTGCCATATAGTATTTCGATGACTTCAAAATCTACTTTAGTACGCACCCCATCAAGATCTATTGTTACTCCTTTCAGTCTCCCTATTGGTAGGACCCTATGTTGGTTTGTTAGTTTTAATTGGACATTTGAGTATCCCAATAATGGCTCTCCCATGCATTGCCAGGTTTTCTTGGGTAGCACATTCACTTCGGATCCTAGGTCGAGTATGATGTCTCCCATATTAAAATCCCCAATGTTAACATTTAGCCTAAATTCCCTACTTGTACTTCTTCTTGTGTGTAGATGGTTGACAATTTTTGGTTCTAGATTTTGTTTCGTCTCACTGCTACATTTCTCTAGGATGTTTTGCAAGATTTTCATAGATGAAGGATTACTTAGCATTTTTATGCACGATTGCAAAAAGTATTTGATAGTACTTACTTGTACCTTGGGTGGAATTCCGTTGGTATGATCCAATGATGGCAACATTTCGTATGCTGGGGATTCATGGAATTGTTGTGCAGTGGAAGTCGACGTTGTGTCCACCTTTTGAAATTCTTGTCTGGCTTCCTCAAAAGTCTCCTCCTCTTTGGGTGTGTCAAAATTCTTCCTTGGTTCGATCTTATTTACCCATTGGTTCTGTGCAGATTCCTGTCGGGTTGCGTCATTTCCTGTCTCCGTTCCGCCATGAGTGACTATATTGATGTTCCATCCATCCTCCCTTGCTTCGGCTGAAATCCATTGAAAAAATAGATTGTTCAGGGTCCTCTTTTCCTAGATCTTTACTAATAGTGCCAGACATTCCTCTATCTCATGATCCGATGCATGACAATACATACAAGTCGCTGGCGGAAGTGGGCATTCTCATGCATAATGTCTCGGTTCCTAACAGTTATGACATGTGACCGGTCCTCTGCCACGTCCGAAACATCCTCTGGCTCGTCCTCCTCCTCGATAGCCTGCTTGGTACCCTCTCGATGCGTTGTACTATGGTGCCTAATTATACTGTGTGGTATTATACTTGGGTTGCATCGAGTTGTACTGCGTTTGTGCATTATTGTATGGTTGTTGCATAGTATTGTACTACTGTTGTGCAGTGTTGTATGGATATGGGGCTTGATTGAACTGTGGCACTTCTTGCCCAATCATCATTTCGGCCTATACCCTATATGCGTTTGATGTTATTTCCCGCATCAGCTCCATAGTTCTGCAATCTTTGTCATCGTGGCCTACTGACTTACAAAAGGTGCAATAAGAATTCCTTGGAACTGTCTGGTACTTCTGCATCATCGTGCAGTGATAAGGGTCGCGACTCAGTTTCTTGCATATTTTGCACCATATTCCTCCCTGTGGTAGCGGGTTTGGCATGCATGTTTCCATATACTGCGTGAATGTTGGGCATTCCTTCTTGTGGTGTCCTTCCGTCCTGCATGTGGTGCACCAAATAGCTTCTCGTTTTTCCTTGTTCTTATTCTAGTTCAACGAAAATGTTAGGTTCTTCAAATCCTCCTTCAATTCTTCAATAGCTGGGTCCATATGCTGGTACTAGTTCTCTTCCAGTTGCAAAGCTTCTTGTAGAGCCTCATCCTGCATCTGAAACTTCTGTTGTCGTAAGGGATATTTTAGGTGTGGGAGTAATGAGTTGACAAATAGGTGTCGGTGTTGTATCTCAGTCATAAGGTTTTTTAACTTCCCCTTCAGGCACTTGAATCTCTCATCAATCTCCCATATAGACTCTCTTGGTTTCTGTCTGACCTCGATCATCTCGTTCATGTAAGGATTCTCTTAGCTCGGCTTGTGGAACAAATTAATGAGTAGCTTCTTAATGTCTTCCATTGTCTTCATCATCCCAAGGGCACTGTTCGTGTCTAGACTCATCTACCAGTCTAGTGTGCAGTCTCTTAGCATGATCTCTAGCTGTGCAAGTTTGGTATCTTCATTAGTTATTTGTATTGCCTCCCAGATCTTTGCACAAATGAACAAATGCTTCTCAAGGTCTTCTACTACTTCTCCTCGAAATTCTAGCAATCTGATAGTGGGATTGTGTCCTGCCATTCTAAATACTAAACTGCTACCTTCGTCGCGTGGTGTAGATACTTGACTAGTACTTCCTGGACTAGCTCCTTCAGTTGTTTCTCCTACGGTAGATGTACTTCTTGATGTCGGACTTCCTCCGAACTTCAGTTGTTGAAATGGTGGTGTTCTCTTTGGTGTATTGGTCGCACATGGTTTTATGGGTTCCACACTGACATTAATATGGAAAGGATGGCTATCTTCTCCTCCCATTCTTGGGCCTCTTGTTTTCCTCTCATAGGTTGCGTGTGGGATTTTCTCAATCTTCTCCACAGCCCGGAGATCCTCTACCTCTTCCTCATCACTTGCCAAGACCTGCCTCGTGGATATGACTCTCTCCTTGGTATTCACCTTGTATTGGTAGGGTACTCCACTATGTGTCATTCCTGATGACACCAAGATCCACTGGAGTTGGTTTCCATCCATCAAGATCAGGTCCAAGGGTTCCTCCTCCTTCTTTCCTTTATCCTCGCCTCCTTCCATTTCTCCTCTCTCTGTCAGTGCTTCCCCACTTCCCCCATGCATGCAGGGAAGTCTAGTTGTTTGATTCCATTGTCATTACCCCTTTGTTATATAATTGTATCTTAATAGAAGTATACAGTGATTTAATGTACCTTCTACGGGGTCCACGAATAAATTATTGCATTGATGCGCAGTATGACTTCATTGTGTCGACTACAAACTCTATGATGAATCCTGCCACAATACTGTCAAGACAAAAGTTGATTGCGCAAGTGAATTTGTTGTTCACCTGTTGTAACTGCTCAACCTGTACTGGGGTCCAATCTAGTTGTCGAATCCGGTTCGTCCCATGGTGTTGGTTAACTTGTATAGCTTTTCTCTACTACATCAGCCATAGACCCAAGGTTCATATCTTTAAGGGTACCAACAAAGCCTAAAAATATCGACCCTTATGTCAAACCAAAAGGAATCACATTACACATGGCGCATTGTGCAGTCTCACCCAAGATAACTTTAAATGGGTGGTTGTAAGACTCAGGTGTTTGCATCCTAGGATTGAGTGTGAGATAGGGGATCTGTATTCTAAGCCATCAATTATGAATTGTATTATGAACTACTATTATTCTCTTTTATATTCTAACCTTCATGGTATATTTTCGTTATATTCCCACAACAGTTAACCAAGCAATATAATAACTCATTCATTCATTGCATACAACATTTAACTACTAAAAATATGACAAAGATATGTATGCATTCATCACATTACACAAGTATTACCATGGTTCACCCCCTCCTGGGCTACATCTATAAATATTTGGCTCTTGGCTCTCTTATTATGGTGGTTCTGCAATTCTTGCACCTTGCGCTTACAACTCTCCTCAGATGGGTAAGATCTTTTGATCCGCCGGATCTTTTAATGACTTATGGTTGAGTTTTAATTTTGCATGCGTTAATTAACCATTTGAGAAACTTAGTGAAAGAATGAGGAAAGAAAAAGAATTATGACAGCCATATACACATATGAAAATCTGAAATGAATAATAGACAACAAACCATAACACGCAGATTGATAATGGAGTTCGTCACAACTTTGCCTACGTCTCCGGGCCTTTTTCTCTATGGGGGAGGCTTCTTTATTTTTATTAGAAAGCTCAAAAATACATTGCAGCAATGTCAAATGGCTACAAGACTGATCTGGTCATGTTCGCCCAGATCTCTAGAACCATGCAAAGAAAACGGCTCACAAAACAGACGTCTAGAGCTCCTAGAAATGGTCCGACAACGTCTCCTTCTCAACAGCTTCTCTGTCTCAACTGGCTTTGGCTTGGCTTCTCCTCAGCAAAACTATGCTCTGAATGCCCTCAAATCTATCCCCCTAGCCTCAAACAGGCCTTGGTTATATAGTTGGGAAGTTAGTTGTCCATCTCCAACTTCCTCCACGAATTTAGGCTCCAAAACTGCCCAATAACTCCCAAAAATGGAGTAATTACATTAAAAATGGGCTAATTACATTTAAAAACCCAAAAAGTGGTTAGAAAACCCACTTTATAACTATAAAATAGTTAAATACGGGCTTTAGCCCCCCTTTGTTGGGCGCGCGCTCCTTTTTAATGGTCATATGCTACCATGTGGCCACGCGCTAGCCCAAAGGCTACACGCGGGCCACCCCTATTAGCTCCCGGTCTCGTGGCACATGTGTTGAACCGTGGGCTATATTATCGGAGGCATGGTCCACGGGCTATACATATGAAACCCCATTTAAAAAAATAACTCCCGCGCATAAGTTATATGGTTATGGTTCTATGTGGAACGTAATACAACCTCGGGTCGAGGCTAAGCCCCGGCCCGACCCCCCGCCAAACCAACTATTATATCAACTCAAATATAAAGAAACCCGCTCATATAACAAGTCAAAAGCGGTGGTATAGTGGTCGAGCATAGTTTGTTAAGGCGTAGCTAGTGGGGAGGTCCGGGGGTCGAACCCCGCGGACTCCAACAATTTTTACATAAAACCCATTAACCAAACAATGAGTGACACGTGGCACCCTCGGATTGGGCCACATGTCCTCATACTATTGGCCACCAAAGGACACGTGTCAGCTCCAGATTCGGCAACTGTCAACCAACCAACATATGTCACGTGTCCATCGCTGATTCGCCCACGTCACTTGCCACTTGTCAATAGTGCCATGTCATCATATGGTCGCCATGTCAGATGTTGACGTCATCCATGCCACGTGTCACCCTTCTAGTGGTGACACGTGTCACCTTCGGATTGGCCCAACTGTGCGCCAAAAAGTCCAAATCTACCTGCCACGTGTCACTGCCTGAGGCTGCCACATGTCACCTGTATGGACCTACCATGTCAGCATCTGTATGGACCTGCCACATCAGTGTACGGACATGCCACGTCAGCGTCCGTACGGACTGTACGGACTGCACAGTCAGCAAATTTTTTTGCCTGTTTGACTTTTCAGACAGAATGCGATATCTTCTCCATACGGACTCCATTTGACAAAGTAAAAATACCACCGGAATTAGGAAGACGAGATAGACGCAATGGCATAGGTTTCGTCGCGTTCCGAGCACTTTCATTTTTGAGCATTTTTCAAGCCCTATCATGCTTCTGGATCTGATTTTGGATCACACCTCCCCACAATAAGACCTTTTGGTCCCAAAAAGGTTACTGACCACTCAACAAGCTCAGGATAGGCCACCCGGCTTGCCGTTTGTCTCCGAAAAATGATTACATCAGTGGAAGCAAAATACACTGAAGTTGAGACATCCACTTCTGGCAGAACCAAGTGACTGGTTTCTTTCCTTCACGATGTTCCTCTTGCTTCGCTAGTAATCCTTCCTCCTTCGTGGGTACATGCAAAATCCTTTTGTCCTTCCTTGGACGAAGCTCCAGATTAAGCTTCCAATAACGAGCCTTTTGACGTCCACTCTTGTTGCAAAACTTGCAATGAGTTTTTGGCATCCAGACCTGTTTACCCTTCTCTTTCTTCCATTGTGGACTTGAGCCTTTATGTCGTGTTTCCTTCCTGGTCGACATAGGTTTCCTGTACAAAGTTTGTCTCTTCCAACACTTGGCAACACAATGCTTAGGTGAATGACAATAAGTACATGGATAAAGATTCCACAAGTTCNGGTTTACTTGATTATGCTTGTTATAATCAAAAGGAGAATTAATAAAAACATGACCATTATACCTTCCATGTTGATCTTCACTTTTCTTTGGAGACGACTTGCATTCACTACCACAACCCTGAAGTGATGTGCCATTTCCTTTTGTGAAGTGTTCTTGCAATGTCTTAAGTTGGCCATTTGAAGCATTACTTGCTTCCGAAGTTTTGGAACCTATCTTGGAAGACTCTCCAAGGTCCCCTTTGCCATATCCCAATCCTAAGTATCGAGGCCTTTCCTCAACTTCAATAGGATTTACAATGCCTTGACCTCTACATCCAAGGCCCTTTCCTTCTTCATAACCCATCTTGGTTAGTATTCTCAAACCTACACCTTTTGTATGTTTTTCGAATGCACCAAAACCAAATTGATGAGAATGAGGAAAATTTGATGAGGAACCTTCACTGCATACCTCAGATATGTTTTCTGAAACAGATGTATGTTGGGACTCAGAAATGTCGTATTTTCATCCACCTTTCCCTTCTCTATTCCTTACATTTCATCGCCCAATTAAACCTTTGTCATATCATTTTCATAAATACATTTGGGTTTCACATTATTATTTTCCACTTTATTCATTTTAGTATTAAAAGTGAATTTATGATTAAATATTAGAAAATATGCATATTTTCATATATATCTCAATTATGTGTGAGCTTTGTAATGTGCAGGAATATGTGGATGATTAATTCAAAGAGACTTCTCGAATATCTCTTCCATCGTTCCAAAGGAGATAATTATTCAAGCCTCTTTTCAAGGAGAAGATCATGGAGATTTGGTTAGAATATCTTATCTAAGATATATGAGAGATATGTGTGAGGATTTGAAGGGATCATATCTTGTAATAATGGGAAAGTAGTTGAGAGTGGTTGAGAGAATAGTGGATCTGCAATTATG
>JASDQU010100090.1:332541-361511 GCA_032191745.1 Picea mariana
TCTTTCATGTTTTGTCATTTGACTATTGTAATATGATTTGAGATTGATATATTGTATGAGCTCATGTATGTCATTGTTGTTAACTCTTCACATGTTGTATTTCCCTTATGCAATTTCATGCTTTCTTAGTTAGTGTTTCAATGCTTTCTTAGATTAGTTTGATTTCAGCAACATATATTAGATTAGATTAGTTCTACTTCAGTCCTGCACATGCAGTGCATGTGCTTCGTCAATTTACGTACCCCAGATTGACAATTAAATGGTTGGGCAAGTACTACAACGTTATTATAATGACATATATTTCGCCTAACAATGTAGAAGGCACTTCCTTCAATCCTTCTTTTCCTTTGTTGTTCTTTGAAGCTTTCACTTGAACCGTGCTCTTTCGTTCCAAGTAGTCTTCATACAACACCTTCACCATCTCAGCCATGGAAAACACCGAATCTCTGAACTCCTTCTCATTTTGAGAAAGTTCTCCTGTAGATGCCATTTTCTTCCTTGAGATGAGCTCTTCCCTGGTTAACATGCAAAACTCAAATCCAAACGTCAACTAGCTCTGATACCACTTGATCCGCCGGATCTTTTAATGACTTATGGTTGAGTTTTAATTTTTCATGTGTTAATTAACCATTTGAGAAACTTAGTGAAAGAATGAGGAAAGAAAAATAATTATGACAGCCATATACACATATGCAGATCTGAAATGAATAATAGACAGCAAACCATAACATGCATATTGATAACGGCGTTTGGCACAACTTTGCCTACGTCTCCGGGCCTTTTTCTCTGTGGGGGAGGCTTCTTTATTTCTATTCAAAAGCTCAAAAATACATTGTAGCAATGCCAAATGGCTACAAGATTGATCTGGTCATGTTCGCCCAGATCTCTAGAACCATGCAAAGAAAATGGCACGCAAAACGGACATCCAGAGCTCCCAGAAATGGTCTAACAGCGTCTCCTCCTCAACAACTTCTCTGCCTCAACTGGCTTTGGCTTGGCTTCTCCTCAGCAAAACTCTGCTCTGAATGCCCTCAAAGCTGTCCCCCTGGCCTCAAACGGGCCTTGGTTATATAGTTGGGAAGTTAGTTGTCCATCTCCAACTTCCTCCATGAATTTAGGCTCCAAAACTGCCCAATAACTCCCAAAAATGGAGTAATTACATTAAAAATGGGCTAATTACATTTAAAAACCCAAAAAGTGGTTAGAAAACCCATTTTGTAACTGTAAAATAGTTAAATACGGGCTTTAGCCCCCCTTTGTTGGGCATGCGCTCCTTTTTAATGGTCATATGCTACCATGTGGCCATGCGCTAGCCCAAAGGCTACGCGCAGGCCACCCCTGTTAGCTCCTGGTCTCGTGGCACATGTGTTGAACCGTGGGCTATATCATCGGAGGCATGGTCCACGGGCTATACATATGAAACCCCATTTAAAAAAATAACTCTTGCACATAATTTATATGGTTATGGTTCTATGTGGAACGTAATACAACCTCGGGTCGGGGCTAAGCCCCGGCCTGACCCCCCGCCAAACCAACTGTTATATCAACTCAAATATAAAGAAACTCGCTCATATAACAAGTCAAAAGCGGTGGTATAGTGGTCGGGCATAGTTTGTTAAGGCATATCCAGTGGAGAGGTCTGGGGGTCAAACCCCGCAGACTCCAACAATTTTTACATAAAACCCATTAACCAAACAATGAGTGACACGTGGCACCCTCGGATTGGGCCACGTGTCCTCATACTATTGGCCACCAAAGGACATGTGTCAGCTCCGAATTCGACAACTGTCAACCAACCAACATATGTTGCGTGTCCATCGCTGATTCCCCCACGTCACTTGCTACTTTTCAACTGTGCCATGTCATTGTACGGTCGCCATGTCAGATGCTGACGTCATCCATGCCATGTTTCACCCTTCTAGTGGTGACACGGGTCACCTTCAGATTGGCCCAACTGTGCACCAAAAAGTCCAAATATGCCTACCACATGTCACTGCTTGAGGTTTCCATGTGTCACCTGTACGGACCTGCCATGTTAGCGTCTGTATGGACCTGCCACGTCAGCGTACGGACATGCCACGTCAGCATCCGTACGGACTGTATGGACTGCACAGTCAGCAAATTTTTTTGCATGTTTGACTTTTCGGACAGAATGCGATATCTTCTCCATACGGACTCCGTTTGACAAAGTAAATATACCAGCGGAATTAGGAAGACGAGATGGACGCAATGGCATAGGTTTCATCGTGTTCCAAGCACTTTCATTTTTTAGCATTTTTCAAGCCTTATCATGCTTCTGGATCCGATTTCGGATCATCTTTGTGAGGCGAACTAGATCGCACCAAGCTCCTCAGCCTACGATCCTATCCTCAAGATATACCTTTTATCTTCCTCTTAGCTCACTTGATTTACAAAAAATAGTACATCTAATAAAAAACATTACATAAAACGATCTCAACTCTACAACAATAATAAATCCCAACCTTATCGAATCTCTCCGAACTATGAACTCTTCTATGATACCTTTGTATCTATATTTATATCTATCAAGCTCTTCAACCATTTTCACAAAAACATTACAAATAACCTAACCCTACTTTCGTTAGGTCTTCCTTCTTCGCATGCGTTCATTTCTTCCTTTCAGTTGTCACCTTCTTCTTGCATGCGTGTGTGTTGTGCTTCTTTCCAATTGTCGCTTTCCTTCTACACGCTTTCTTTCCCACGATTGCTCTTCTAGTTGTCATTCTTCTTTATGTACGCTTTCTTTCCCACTTTGGCCTACTGCCAACAAGATTCCAACATTGACATGTGACTTGTCCCGAGTCACCTAATATTTCTAAGCTGCCTCGATCTCTTCGGTGATTATCTAGAACTTTTCCCTCGGCTCTATTGATTTTTTCAATGCTTGCATGATATTCTCCTTAATGGTGTCCATTATTTGAACTACCACTTCATCGCTCAGTAGTCCTGTGCATTCTACTTGTTCCTGTGCCATCTGTGTTCTATCTGTTTCTACCTGTGCGAGTACTTCAACTACCCGTTCCTGTAGTGGTTCTATTTGATCCTGACGTTCTTGTTTTTGTTTCTACACAATGATAAGTTCTGTCTGCATCTTCTTCAACTCGTGCGTCCCCTTGATGCATTCTGGGATTGGTATAGTATTTTTCCTCTGTTTGAGTTCTTGGATCATTGCATTGATCCTTTCATCTTCCTTGTCCTAGCATTGAACCTGTGGATCCTCCTCTAGTCTTGTCCAAAATTGCGTTGTTTTGTTGAGCAAGTCAGCTGTCGTGATAACTTGCTTCTCCATCTCCTGTATTTGCATTGTTGTTTCCTGCCTCCTTTTCTCCTTTACTGCCGGTGGAGTTGTTGGTGTTAGCTATTCTTGGAGATCCCCGATCTCCTTCTAGTATCGATCAATTGCCTGCGCAATTGGTCAATATTTTTTTTGGCTGGGAGTTCGTTTCCTTGTGCAATGTTTGGAAGTTTCCCAAAAATTTCTCCCACTCTGCATTCCAATTCTTTCCTATGTTTTGTCTCCTTCTGAGTTTTGGATTTGGACTACTCATACTCTTTTTCCAGCACTTCCCACTGCTTTTTTTCTTTCTATAGCTTGACTAAGTTTTTATGTGCCCGAGACTGCATTTAGTGGTCGACGCTAACCTGCAATTTGTGTGGTGCCCTTGATGGAATCTGTGTCAGGACCAATTGGATGTGGTCCATGTAAATTCTAACCTTGTACAATATCTACTGCAAACTGATATTCAGAAAATAACAGAAAAGATACAATGGCAAATACAAACATTACACGGAGATTTTTCACCTGGAAACCCAAACTGAGAAAACCAGCATATATTATATTCATACATTGTTTACAATACAATATACATATAGGATCCATCGGCATCCAAAACCCTAACCCAATGACCTGCATTAGTATAAAACCCTAATTCCTTAACCGGAAATAGAAAACCATCGGCAAAAAACCATGTGCTGAAAAAACCACCTAATATCATGTGGTCCTGGAAATATGTCGTCCCGGTAATATGTCATCCCAAAAAAAATATAACACATACCCAACAGTCCAAATCCTTCAGTGGTGTCTATCCCACTATTTCATTCATTCGTATCATGCTCAGTTTTATGTGGACCATTGCATTTGCATGTGGTATTAGGAGGGTTGGGTCTCTTTCTTCGACCTCCACTCTTTCGTTGGTTTGTGTTGTCGATGACTCTATGCCTCTGCTACTACTTGCTCGTTGGGCCTCTCTGAGTGTCCTGAGGAACTGTCTTATTTCTACCAGCTCTTTTTGTAGATTATCCCTATGATGTGTTGTGTGGTCAAAGTCTTCTGCTAGGCAATCCTGGACCATTCTGGCGATCATTTCTCCATCGTCCTTTGTGATCGTATAGTCTGGTGACGCTCGTTGTGCCTTTGATTTCTTGCGCACCGTTGTGGCCTGTATAGTCTGTCTCTTAGATCCCCCTAGCTCCTGTGTGATGGGGTTTGGGGTGGTCTCCTGTGCTCCCTTATCTTGTTTTGGATATTCATTGGTCTCTTTCTACCCCTTCTGGGTTCCTATCTGCTTTAACCCTTTGTTTTCCTGAGTTGGTTTGTTTTGGCCTGTTCTTGGTTTCTTGGGCACTAGGATTTGTGGAGGCTATGTTTCTGCTTGTGCTGCTTCTCCTTTTGCGGGTCTTTTCGATACTTCCTAGGGAATGGATGTGATCCTCCATTCATCAGGCCATTTGTTGATGACCATGCCTATATCACCTTCTATGATGCAGTAGCGCATCAATAGCCACTATCTATCTGGATCCTACCTTGGTTGTATCCACATGGCTTGACGTGTAGCCCAGAAGTTAGCAATGTCCCCATATCACGCGACAGCTTCTGGTGTTATTATCCATGACCATCTAATAGCTTCTTGCATGTCCCTTAGGTATGCTTCAAAGATGATTCCATTGTCCCTCTTCTGTCTAGCCTGTGGTGTAGATCTTAGTACTAGATATCTCACTCCCGCTGACTATGGTCTAGTAGCAAAAACTACATACTCTGGTTCCCTCCATGCCATGAAGGCTATGAGGGTGAGAATCCATGAGTAATGGAATTTTGTGCCAAGCTCCAGTGTGTCCTTGCATTCCACTTGAAACAAGTTTAAAAGATAAGGCACCCAGCTCATGAAGGTGCCTTCTGCGCACTGAACTGCAACTGAGATGACTATTGTCGGTACTTCGGCTTTGCGGCATTTTCTTAACAAATTACAGGATAAGATCTTTGCGCCCAATTGTGTTGCTGCATTTTTTATCCGTTTGATTATAATGCCTCTTATCCCTTTGGCGGTACCATATTTCTTCTTCATTTCCTCGGCTAATGCTTTCTCCTTGGATTTATCATCCAAAATCAACGCAAGATCCATACCACAACTGGGTAGTATTGTTATCTGTGCAAAAATCTCAACTGTTATGTGGACGGGTTTGTCCAGCCATATATCCCCTCTATGTGTAACTGCTAACAGCTCCTTAACGCATGTTGTCACATACTGGCCTCTTCCAAAGTGCAGAATTTTCAGCAACCCTAAAATGTTGGTTCAATCCAGTGCAACTGCCCATTGATGTGGTTGGTTGATTGTTTCTCCAAGTTGGTTGACCACTATGTTCTGCATAAAAAATCCTTGGCACAAGTTCCGGGTACTTGGTGTCATATGAGATTTTCTGGTCAGAATACTTGATCTTCCCAACATGACCCAGTAGCTTCGGTTCTACCTGGACTCCCTCTGGTATGCGTGGTAGCACAATTTCTGCAGCCAGTTTCTTGCAAGCTGAGCTTGATATCAGAACTCCGTCTTCCCGATGTGGTGGTTGGTACAAAGTTCCAGCAATTCCTAGTTATTTCCCTGTAAGCCATTATGGCCAAGCCGAGGTAGTTTATGTGGTCTCTTCTATTGGTTGACCGAGGCTGGGTACCTGTGACTCGTCTGGTTTCCCTTCTGATCCTTGATTCTATGTCGTGCCATTACGTTCTGCTGTTGGTTCAATGCTTTCTAGTTGCACTTCTTGTTGGGGTTCCTCTTCCTCGTTCTAAGGTTCCTGTGCCTTTTCTTGCATGTCCTCTTTCAGTTCCTCCGGTTGTGGTTGTTGAATCTCCTCCAGTATCAGTGTATAATTCACTGGTGGTATATCTGGGAATGGCATCTCATTGATATTAACGATCTCTAGTTGTTGTTGCTCATTTTCTTCCGGCGGTCCTCGTGACCTAGTCTAAACTCTGGTCAGGCAATCTAGCCTGGTTCAACAGACTTCGGTGGTGCCATAGTAGTGAGTGTCGAACATCTGTTGAGTTTAGAGGATTGGGGTCTCGCTCTGTTCATTTGAGTTGTTGTTACTCTTTCTCTGTTCTCCTTTCGTGAATAGACAAGTTGCTTCTGTGCTCGCATGTTGTATGGGCTTTTCATGTAGATTATCAAGGATGCTTCCTCCATGATGTGAATAATGCACCATAATTGTGGGTTCAATGCATTTGCGACAGTTTCATACTTACCATTACGCTTATTTTCTCGTTTCCAGTTGGAGTGTTTTAATGTGATGTTCCATCAGTCCTTGTCATGCCTTAATTATTCTTAGTGTTGTCCTGGCATCTTTCTTTTGCCAAATTTATGTTTCATTCTTGTTTATCTTAGGCATGTAACCATTTCTCTTGCCTTTACTGCATTCATGTGTCGAGCGTCTTGTGGCTTTTTCATGGATTTTCATTTATTTATTTATTTGTTTTTTACTGCGCAGTGGTTGGTCGACTGTCCCTATACAGCTTTAGTCAGCGCCCGTTGATCATTCCTCCGAGGTCTGCGCCTGCTAAATATCTTAACTGTACATCTCCTTCGTCTGTTACATATTTTACCTTGTATGGTCCTAACCAATGCATTCTCAGCTTTCATGGGTGTTGAAATGATTTGTTGTCATAGAGCGATACTAGATCTCCTTCTTTGAAAGTCTTCTTCTTAATGTGTTTATCGTGCCATGCTTTGTCTCTGGCCTTCTACACTCATTGATGGAATCCTTCTAGGATTCAGTCTTCTTTCATTGCTAACAGTTGGTTCAGTCTTTCCTGTATTACACCACATTCTGTCATTTGTGTGATAGCGGCTACACGTAGGTTGGGTACTAAAAATTCCAATGGCACTACCGCTTCTTGGTCGTAGAAAAGTTTGAATGGTGTATGCCCTGTCAAGTTCTTACATGTAATCCTTTACAACCATAATACTACTGGAACTTTGAGGTCCCAGTCATCTCTGTTGACATTGTAGATCTTCATCAATGTGTTCTCTAGAATTTTGTTGAAGGCTTCTACTGTGCCATTCGCTTGTGGGTGATACGGTGTGTTTCTCTGGTGGTGAACTTCAAATTCTTCAAGCATCACGCAGATGGTGCTATTTATGAAATGCATTCCTTGGTCGCTCATCAAAACTCTTGGGCACCTAAACCTAGTAATTACTTGTTCAAATGAGAAGTGTGCAACGGTCTCTGCGTTGCAGTATTTTACTAGTGCGGCTTCCACCCATGTTGTTAGGTATTTCGTCATGGTGATGATGTATATTGCCCCTATTCTTTTGGCTGGTGGGTTAATAGGTCCCACAAATTATATTGCCCATTTATCAAATTCTTGTAATGTCACTTGTGGTCATAATGACATCTCATCCCTTATGTTGGGTTTGCCTACCCTTTGACAAACATCGCATCCCCAACAGTACTCTTTTGAGTCTCTATGATATGTTGGCCACCATAATCCTGCACAAAGTACCTTTTGCATGGTATCTTTTCCTGCATAGTGTCCTCCTGCCAATCCGTCATGGGATTTTGCTAAAATTCTTGGTTGTTCATTCTCTAACACGTACCTTCGTAAAATGCTATATGTACCCATTTTATATAGATGTCTGGCAGTCAGTTGATAGTCAACTGCACGAACTACCAGGTTCTTCTTTTGTTCGGTGGTATAGTATTGTGGCCCGGTACCTATGCTCAAGTACTGGATGATCTCTGTGAAGTGGTCATCAACAATCTGTACTGAGAATAACTATGCATCTGGAAAGTTGTCTTCTAAGCTCGTGGGTTCTTCTCCATTTGTGACCCGTGATAGGTGGTCAGGTCCTACATTTAGTTTTCTTGGTTTGACGATTACTTCAAAGTCAAATTCTTGAAATACCAGTAACCATCGACAGATTATACCCCCCAACACTGGCTTGTTGATGAGGTATTTTAGGGCTGAGTGATCTCTAAACATCTTAAAAAAAATTCCCAATAGGTAGTGTCCAAACTTCTGAAGTGCGTAAAACATAACTAGGTCTTCTCTTTATGTTGTGTTATAGTTATGTTCTTAATCGGATAGTTTTCTACTTGCAAATGCTATCGGGTGATCCAAGTCTCCTTCTCCTCACTACGCTAAGATATCTCCAAGTGTTATCACTAATGCATCTACATGTACATGAAATGTCTTTTCCCAGTCTAGAAATACTAATATCGGTGTACTGACCATCTTTTCTTTCAGGGTATCCAGACCATGTTGACACCCGTCGTTCCATTGGTACTTTGTATCCTTCCTTAATAGTTTTTCCATTGGTGTTGTGATCTGTTCATATCCTTTGATGAATTTACGATAGTATCCTGTGTGTCCTAACGTCACTCATAGCTGAGGGACATTTTTTGGCACTGGTAAATTAATGATGAATGCGATCTTTTACGGATCGACCAATAGCCCTTGTTTTCATACTATATGGCCCAATAGTATCCCAAATGATGTTCCAAATATACATTTATTTATGTTTAGTGATATCTGACACTGTCTACATCATTCTAGCATCAAGCGTAAAACTTCCACATGGTTTTTCAATGGACTATAGACTGTCCAGTCGTCCAGGTATACTTCGAGAAACTGATGGATGAATTCTTTAAATGTTGTGATAACCACTCTGGAGAATATTGTTGTGAATTCTTCAGTCCAAATGGAATGACTATATATTGGTAAGATCCCCATTCCATCATGAACCTGGTCTTGTATCTATCCTCATGTGCTATCTTAATCTAATGGTAGCCTAAAAATCCATTAGTAAATGAGTAAACTTCATGTCCTACAACATTATCTAACACTTCATCCGTGAACGGTGTAGGGAATGGGTCGTGTAGGCATGCATCGTTCAATTTCCTCAAGTCGACGCATATCCTAATCCCTTTTCCTTATTTCTTGTCCTGTACAAGCATCGAGCTTATCCATTCAGATTCCTCGACTGGTTCGATTATGCCGGCTTCAAGCATCTGGTCGATCTTCTCTTTAACTTTATGTTTATATATGGGGCTCGGTCTATATGGTCACTGTCTAATCGGTCTCGCTTCGGGTATTAGAGTTATTTTCATCTCTCTCAGCGCTCCTGCTATACCCTTCATCTCTATAATGATGTAGGAAATAAGTTGATGTATTCGCACAACAACTCGGTAATGATTTCTACTATCTGTTCATCCTAGTAGTCTCCAATGTTGGCCATTTTGGGATGTTCCGTTGTTCCGATGTTAACTTTATTTACCTTGATCGATGTGGAAATAAATTTGGATTCTATGGGTGGTCCCTTCACATCTCTTTCTCCTTCTACTTCTTCAATATGAATTCCACATAGGTCATCTTCGTCCGGTGCTTGTTGCTATACCTGGTAACATGATAGTAGTTCCCTTACTGTCTTCTTATTTCATTGTTTCTCTTTGGTAACAAGTTCTATTTCTAGTTTTTCAATGAATATGACTCCTCTGATCCATTTCAAGGCTGCATCTATGTTGGGGATCTCATGCTCGAATGAGAAAGTGATGGTAAAGTTCTGTTGCAATGTCGCCCATGTTGTAGTTCCTTTGTGCAGTTCCTGATCTGTATACCAGTTTGCTGGTATTCCTTCTAAAGTGTGAATAAAGTGGTGAGGCCATTCCTCTGGTGGTTTCAATTTCCACAGTGTTTCGCACTCTTCTAAGTTCTTTGTTGGTGTCCCTATTCCTTCATATCTTCATTGTTTGTTGTTTTTCTATTCTGCGCCAAACCTTATGCATAGTAACCTCTTACATTGGTACCAATTTGTGATAGTCTCCTTGTGTACGCCCCACCATCTCGCAGGTGTGGCCTTGAGTGCTAAATCCAGTGCTAGTAGCCTCTAGTTATTCAGTACTTCATCTTCATATAGTGTCAAGAATGTTTCCAAATTATTTAGTCTATGGAAACTGGGTGGTTCTTTGATTTCTATGCCTATCCACCGTACTACGCATTCTATTCTTTCACATCTTCTCGTGGATACTTCGTGTAGTCTCTGCTACCAGTTTTCTAACCCAGTGTCTGAATCTATTGTGCATGAAGTAATACTGTGCCAACTGAGTACCCCATTTTCAGTTGGGTTTACATAATACTCCTCGCACATAGTTGTTCTATACAACTAGTTGATTTCCTCTAAGTCTAGGAAAGTGGGTTCTATGAACCTCTCCCCTTCTGATGGATCTAGTGGTGCTATGGCCCTCTAATCTCTGGATTCAAATGTCATTTTACTTGTCTTCAAATTAATTATCATCAGGCTGTCAAACGCCCAGTCCAGATAGAGTAGTGTCGGGTATGGTGTTGTGCCATCTACTATTTTGATGACTTCAAAGTTTTCTTTAGTGCACACACCATCAATATCTATTGTTACTCCTTTCATTCTCCCTATTGGTAGGACCCTATGTTGGTTTTCTAGTTTTAGTTGGACATTTGAATATCCCAATGTTGGACCTCCCATGCATTGCCAGGTTTTCTTGGGTAGCACATTCACTTTGAATCCTAGGTCGAGTATGATATCTCCCATATTGAAATCCCCAATGTTAGCATTCAATCTAAATTCCCTACTTATTCTTCTTCTTGTGTGTAGATGATTTACAATTTTTGGTTCTAGCTTTTGTTTCATCTCGTTGTTACATTTATCTAGGATGTTTTGCACTATTTTCACAGATGAAGGATCACTTAACATTTTGATGCATGACTACAAAAAGTCTTTGATAGTACTTACTTGTCCTTTGGGTGGAATTCCTTTGGTATGATCCAATGGTGGTGGCATTTCGTATTCTGGGGCTTCATGGGATGGTTGCATAGTGGAAGTCGACGTTGTGTCCCTCTTTTGAAATTCTTGTCTGGCTTCTTTAAAAGTCTCCTTTTCTTTGGGTGCATCGAACTACTTCCTTGGTTCGGTGTTCTTCTTTACCCATTGGTTCTATGCGGGTTCTTGTCAGACTGTGTCATTTCCTATCTTCGTTCCTCCATGGGTGACTATGTTGATGTTTCGTCCATCCTCCCTTGCTTTGGTTGAAATACATTGAACATTCTAGTTTTTTTGGTTCCTTTCTTCCTGGATATTTACTAATAGTCTCGGGCATTCCTCTGTCTCGTGATCCGATGAGCGACAATACATACAGGTTGTTGGCGGCAGTGGGAATTCCCGTGCATAATGTCCTGGTTTCTGACAGTTGTGACATGTGATTGGTCCTCTGCCATGTCTAAATCCTCCTCTGGTTCATCCTCCTCCTCAATAGCCTGCTCGGTCCCCTCTTGATGCGGTATATGGTGGTGCTTGATTATACTGTGCAATGTTATACTGGGGTTGCACCGGGTTGTACTGTGGCTATGCGTTTTTGTATGGTTGTTGCACAGTGTTGTATTGTTGTTGCGCAGTGTTGTATGGAGTTGGGACTTGATTGAACTATGGCGCTGCTTGCCCAATCATCATTTCGGCCTATACTCTGTATGCATCTGATGTTCTTTCCTACATCAACTCCATAGTTCTAGAATCTTTGTCGTCGTCGCCTACTGACTTACAAAAGGTGCAATAAAAATTCTTTGGAACTGTATGGTACTTCTGCATCATCGTGCAGTGATAAGGGTCGTGACCTAGTTTCTTTCATATTTTGCATCATAATCCTCCCTGTGGTAGCGGGTTTGGCATGCCTATTTCCATATACTGCACAAATGTTGGACATTCATTCTTATGGTTTCCTTCCGTTCTACATGTGGTGCACCAAACGACTTCTTGTTTTTCCTTATTCTTGTTCTGATTCAACTAAAATGTTAGGTTCTTCATATCCTCCTTCAATTCTTCAATAGTTGGGTCCTTCTGTTGGTACAGGTTCTCTTCCAGTTGCAAGGTTTCCTGTAGAGCCTCGGCCTATGTCTGAAACTTCTTTTTTCGTAAGGGATATTTTAGGTGTGGGAGTAGTGAGTTGACAAACAGGTTTCGGTGTTGCATCTCGATCATAAGGTATTTTAACTTCCCCTTCAGTCGCTTGAATCTCTGGTCAATCTCCCATTCAGACTCTCCTGGTTTCTATCTGATCTCGATCATTTTGTTCATGTACTGGTCCTCTGAGCTAAGCTTATGGAACTCATTAATCAGTAGCTTCTTAATGTCTACTAGTTTCATCGTCATCCCAGGGGTGTTGTTCATGTCTAGACTCATGTACCAGTCTAGTGCACGGTATCTCATTGTGATCACTAGCTACACAAGTTTGGTATCATCATCAGTGATCTGTTTTGCCTACCAGATATTTTCACAAATAAACAAATTCTTCTCAGGTTCTTTTGTTTCTTTTCCACAAAATTATGGTAATCTGATCATGGGGTAATGTCCTTCCATTCTAAATACTGAATTGCTACCTCCGTCGGGCGGTGTAGATACTTGACTAGTACTGCCTGAACTGGCTTCTCCAGTTGTTGATTCTGTGGTAGGTGTACTTCTCGCTATCGAACTTGCTCTGAACTTCAGTTGTCTAAACGGTGGTATTCTCTTTGGTGTATTGGTTGCACATGGGTTTATGGGTTACACACTGACATTAATATGGAAAGGATGGCTATCTTCTCCTCTTGTTCTTGGGCCTCTTGTTTTCCTCTCATAGGTTTTGCGCAGGATTTCCTCAATCTACTCCACAGCCCTAAGATCCTCTACCTCTTCTTCATTGCTTGCCAATCCCTCCCTCGCGACTATGGCTCTTTTCTTAGTATTCACCTGATATTGGTAGGGTACTCCACTACGCGTCATTCCTAGTTACGCCAAGATCCACTTAATATGGTCGTAATCATCAAGATCAAGTCCAAGAATTCCTTCTCCTTCGTGCCTTTATCCTCACCTTCAGCCATTTATCCTTCCTGTGTCAGTTATTCCCCCCTTCCCCCATGCACGTAGGGAAGTCTAGCTATCAGCTTCCATTGTCATTAAACCTTTGTTATATAGCATTATTTTAATAGAAGTATACATTGATCGAATGTACCTTCTGCGAGGTTCGTGTAGAAATTCCTGCTCTGCTGCGATGTAGGACTTCGTTGTGTCAACTGCAAACTCTATGATGAAGCCTGCCACAATACTATCAAGCCAAAAGTTGACTGTGCGGGTGGATTTGTTGTTCATCTATTCTAACTGCTCAATCTGTATTAGGATCCAATCTAGCTGTCAGATCCAGTTCATCATGTGGTTATATTTCAACCTTAGTATCCACTCCTACAGTAGGTGGGGAAAATCCTAGAAAAAGACTTCGTGTAAATCCGTAAATACATATTTATCTAGATATTTGTGAGGTGTGAGGCTAGGGTTTCTATTATCCTTCTGGGAAAACTCTATTTCTTTAGTTTTCAACCAACCTTCAATTTCTGCTTTCGTGAGGTTCCACGGTCTCAACATTACCTTCTAGTGGTTGAGCGGTCTTCTGGTTTCACTCATTCTTTTCTCATGCATTCTATCTCATCTACTCAGTCCTCTCTTGTTCCTCTTACAATGACAATGGAAACATTTGTTGGTTAAGTTATACGGCTTGTCCCTACTCCCTGCGTCATAGACCCAGAGTTCATATCTTTAAGGGTACCAACAAATCCTAAAACTATTGGCCCTTCTGGTAAACCAGAAGGCAACACAGTACACAGAGTGCACTGTACAGTCTCACCCGAGATTGCTTTAAATGTGTGGTTGTAAGACTCGTGTGTTTATAGCCTAGGATTGAATGTGAGATAGGGGATCTGTATTCTAAGCCATTAATTATGACTTGTATTACGAACTATTGTTGTCCTCTTTTATATTCTAACCTTCGTGGTATCTTTTCATTATATTCCCACAGCAGTTAACCAAGCAATATAATAACTCATTCATTCATTGCATACAACATTTAACTACTAAAAATATGACAAAGATATGTATGCATTCATCACATTACACAGGTATTACTGTGGTTCATCTCCTCTTGGGCTACGTCCACAAAAATTTGCCTCTTGGCTCTCTTATTATGGCAGTTCTGCAATTCTCGCGCCTTGCATTTATAACTCTCCTCAGATGGGTAATATCTTTGTGAGGCGAACCAGATCGCACCAGGCTCCTCAACCTGTGATCTAATCCTCGAGATTTACCTTTTCTCTTCCACTTATCTCACTTTCTTTACAGAAAATAGTACATCTAATCAAAAACATTACATAAAGTGATCTCAACTCTACAAAAATAGTAAATATCAACCTTAGAGAATCACTCTGAACTCCGAACTCTTCTATGATACCTTCGTATCTATATTTATATCTATCAGAGTCTTTAGTTGTTTGCACAAAACCTTACAAAAACCCTAACCCTACTTTCATTAGGTCTTCCTTCTCTGCATGCGTTCATTTCTTCCTTCCAGCTGTCGCCTCCTTCTTGCATGTGTGTGTGTTGTGCTTCTTGCTAGTTGTTGCTTTCCTTTTGCATGCTTTCTTTCCCATGATTTCTCTTCTAAATCTCATTCTTCTTTGTGCACACTTTCTTTCCCACTTTGGCCTACTGCCAACACATGGTTATCTTTCAACCTTAGTATCCACTTCTGTAGTAGCTGGGAAAAATCACAGAAGAAGAGTTCGTGTAAATCCGTAAGCACGTATTTATCCATATATTTGCGATGTGTGATGCTAGGGTTTCTATTGTCTTTCTAGGAAAACTCTAGCTCTTTAGTTCTCAACCAGCCTTCGATTTATTCTTTTTTGAGGTTCCATGGTATCAACATTCCCTTCTAGTGGCTCAACAGTCTTCTAGTTTCACTCACTCTTTTCTCTTTCATTCTATCTCATCTACTCAGTCCTCTCTTGTTCCTCTTAACATGGAAACGAAACCATTTGTTGGTTTACTTGACTATTCTCCCCTACTGCCTACGTTTCTGACCCAGGTTTCATGTCTTTCAGGATACTAATAGAGCCTAAAACTATCGGCCCTTCTAGTAAACTAGAAGGAAACACAGTACACAAAAGGCACTGCGCAGTCTCACCTGAGATAGCCCTAAATGGATGGTTGTAAGACTCAGGTGTTTATAGCTTGGGATTGAGTATGAGATATGGGATCTATATTTTGAACCATTTATTATAACTTGTGTTACAAACTATTTTTATCCTCTTTTATATTTTGACCTCTGTGGTATCTTTTCGTTACATCCTAACAACAATTAACCAAGCAATATAATAAATCATTCATTCATTACACATAGAATTTAACTAATAAAAGTATGACAAATATATGCATGCATTCATCACATTACACAGTTATTACCATGGTTCACCCCCCTTGGGCTACGTCCACAAATATTTGGCTCTTGGCTCTCTTATTATGGTAGTTCTTCAATTCTCGCGCCGCGTTCTTACACTTCTTCTCGGATGGGTAAGATCTCTATGAGGTGAACTAGATCACACTAGGCTCCACAGCCTGCAATCTAATCCTCAAGATCTACCTTCTCTCCTCTTCTCTAGTTCAACCGCTTTACACAATTAGTTCATTACATATCATATCAACCTCTACAAAAGTAGTGAACTGAGCCTCATCAAACCTCTCTCTGATACCTGTGTATCTATATTTTTTTCTATCGGGATCTTTAGCCATTTACACAAAACCTTAAAAAAACCCTAACCCTACTATCGTTAGGTCTTCCTTTACTGCATTCATGCTTTTCTTCCTTCCAGCTGTCGTCTCCTTCTTGCATGCGTGTGTGATGTGCTTCTTACCAGTTGTCGCTTTCCTCTTGCACACTTTCTTTCCCACGATTGCTCTTCTAGCTGTCATTCCTCTTTGTGCATGCTTTCTTTCTCACTTCGGCCTACTTCCAACAAGGACTTTTACCATTAACCTGAACCCCATTAACCTAATAGAGAATATCCACTTTTGTGGAATCCCTGGAACATGCTATGAAAATCAAGGTGATGACGGGATATCCTAGCATCTTGTGGGTGCTAGAACCACCCGATGATTATAATATTACACAACTGCAATGCCATATTTATGTACTAGCTGAAAAAATTCAAGAACTGACCATTCCTAGAGAAATTTTCCCATAGGTATGGTGTATGGGATGCTATACCAAGGGATATATAATGATGAAATGTCCCAGACTGAGGGGTGTAGGATCCCCTCCACAATCAAAGGTGCCTCCACCACTAAGACCATCTGAAGGGGTTTTGTATGTCACATCTACAATGTCATTCCATGGCCTAGTATAGTACCATGCCTTCCCAAATCGTCAGGGTACTCAAAATAATGAATATTCTGAAATTTGTATAAGTCACGAGCATTCCCTAAGGCACTATCCAATCCTACAAAAATACACCCCTGTCCTGAACATAATTTATTGTGAATTTTAAATTTTGTGGGTCACCTACTCACACTACCAAGCAATGTAATGCTCTATATGCTCTTGCAGATAGACTGGATCGGTCTCCATTCAGGTTCAATGAATCTCCTCAAGGATTTGGAGGAGGAAATCAAGGTGGAGGAGGTTTTAGATGTGGGTGAAATGGTGGGAGAGGACCAACTCAATGTTATAATTTCTATGAGTAGGGATATCTCACTAGATATTTTACTCTTCTTAGACATCCTTGGTGCTCCCATTGTAGAAACAACACCCATTCCACTGACGATTTTCCTGAGTTCATCGCGAAGTGGGAAGATCGTGAAAGGAAGAGAGGCATCAACTTGATAAATTATGAGTCCCAACCTATCACTGAAGAAAAGGCATCCAATATTAATATTATTACTAGAGGAGGAACAAGTAGTAGTGTTGATGTTTACAACTCGACTCAAAGTAAGATCTACAAGGTAGCATCGAAAGATGTTAAATATGACCCACTTGTACAAAAAAAATTATTTAAGGACATTGTCAAGATATTTTGATGGATTTATAATCTTGCAATACAAACGCCTATAGACTCAAGTTGTGAGCTTCAATCTAAACTCATGGAAACTTTTTTGGAATAGATAGATCCTCCAGCAAGACCACCACAAACTATTGATTTGTGGCTCCTATTATTTTTTGACATTTTGGATGACGAAGAACTCACCAAGGAGTTGCAAAACACATTCAAGGGGACTTTAGAGATTCAAGGGAACCCAGAATAGTTGATTGTTGCTCATCTTCCAGAGAGAAATATAAGTAGAATATAGAGGAGGAAGTAGAGATCTCGAAGATAATTTATACTAAATGCTCATATCAATGACTACGAAATTAACAATGTTACACTAGATTTGGAATATAATATCAAAATACTGCCAAAGAACACTTGGGAGGCCATGGGTAAGCCCAATCTCGTCTATTCTCCCATTCAGTTGTGGATGGATAGTCAGTATTGTATCTATCATGTTAGGAGGGTGTAGAATGTTGAAGTGGAATTAGTTGGAGTAAATATAATGGTCAACTTTGAGGTTATATAATCAAAGGGGAGAAGGACCCATACCCATATATATTTTTCATCGACTGGGATTATGATAATTATGTTGTTATAGATCTTAAGAGGGAAATCATGACCTTCGAAGCAGATGGTATGAAGGTAACCTAGCCTTTATACCCTTACCAAGGTCCTCTATATACAGACCCGATCGAGGAGAACATGGAATAATAGGAATGTTACACATTATTTTGTTTCAACCGATAATTTTCACCTATTTTCCATCATCCAAAGCTTAAAATCCATGATCACTAAAGAAATAACTTTGCCTTAAAGAAGTCATAATTTATTTAAAAACACTATTTTGCGAAAGTGTCGCATTTTTCACCACTACAACATTCAAAACTCTTAAGTGTCAATTGTTGCACCACTGCAGATAGCGACAATGCCTCATTTTTCTAGTTCACAAGGTGAGACATTGTTTGAAAGGGAGGGAAAAGGAAGAAATTCATGAATTTTCTAGAGAGAATTTTCAAAAATGAGGTGTCCTCCGGTCGATTTGGATCTCACCCATAATCCTGATTTGGGGAGATCGTAACATCTCATCCTAACCTACTCTTCAATCTATAAAAGGAGAATTCTCTCATGAGAAAAGGTTAATAGCTAATGGAGAATAACAAGTAGTGAATAATGGTTAATATATTTATCTTATGATTTGTGATTAGAATATTGTTCTTTGGCATTAAAATATTATTGTGTCAAAGTATTCAGTTGATGGTGATGGAACTCATGGAAGCAATGTGGGTATTGGAGCAATGAACCATTGGAAAGATCCTCACAACACAAAGTCACTAGTTGTAACTCTTCCATTATTATTAATATAGCAACATGCTTTCTTTCCTATAAATATTTGTCATCGTAAATTGTCTTTATTACATTTCTCCTTGGTCATCTGTATAGTTTTTTCTATGTACTATTGTTGCTTTCATTGGTTAGCTTGTTTTCTTATGCAGGATTCTATTCAAAAATCTTTGAATCAATCTAGGAGCTAGAATTAGCAAGGAAAACCGTCGATAAAGAGATATGATCCCTTACTTATCAGTATTTCAATTGTATGAATCTAAGGAAAGTAATATGTTCTGTGTTGTTTTGTTCTAGCTTGGGTTCCCAAACTAGGGAGATTGGTTTGTGTCTACATTGACTAATTTGTCCATAAACAAAATTGGTGACCATACTAGGGAGAAAATCCTCCAAATTTTCTCTCTTGGTCTTTCTTCCTTGCCTTGTTTTAGCTCTTTAATTCATTTCCTGATACTTTTTTAGCATTAGACCTTGCAATTCATTGGAAAATTTCCATAATTTTTTCTTTTTTCAAGTTTTTATTGGTTGTCACACCCTCCATTTAAGACACAGAGCGATATTGTCGCATTGTACTTCCATCTAGCCTGCGACACTCTCTGTTGTCATAATCTATTGCGTAGTAGTCTGTGACATTACTTAAAAGAACAATGTTTTATTTACTCTTTCCTTCCCATATTTAATATCTGGCTCTTGCTGTGAATTTTAGGTTTTCTTAACAAACTTCTTGATAGTTTTAAAGTTTGATTTTGACCATTTGTTTCATTCTTGAAAATTTTCCATCGCTATCTTTGTTTTGGAAATTTTTTCTTACTTCCAAAATGGGTATAATCTCTTATCTTTGTCTTCGAGTGTCTTTCAGTCTAGATTTTGATTTCTCTTACCAAAGTGTCTGGTTTTGGATTATTTGGTGAGAAGCGAGTTTTTATTTTTCTTGAATACTTTATTTTCCAAAACAAAAAATTTACACATTTCCTGGATTACTTTTGCTTTTAAAGAATTTTTTTGCTTTTCTATTTAGCTTTATCTTTGAAAATGAAATTTTTAATCCTTGCACTGCATTAGTTGGAGGGCATTTTTAGTTGTTTTGAGTAGTAAATTTCTTGGTATTTATGAAAATTTGGGACATTGTGCATTTAGGAATACAAAAGTTTCTCCCTCTCATAATATAGCTTTCATTGAAGTGAAATATCTCATTTTCATCTCTTTGCATCATTTCGAGTCAGTAAAAACATCATATTTTCCATGTCATTTTTCCTATTGAGTAAATAATAGCCATAAAATCAACACTAATAAAATTTATTCGAGATTTTTTGATTGGTAGAAAACCAACATTATATTAGTTGTAGGTATTTGGAATAGGTTTTGAGGTTAACTCTCCAAAGCAACAAAGAAAACTTAGAATCCTAAGATAGGGAGAGAAATCAATATACTGCATCATTGTTCTGGGCAACCCTTCTCACACAAGGGTCAATCACGAGGTCACATTGGGACCAATAGAGTAACTAACCCTGCTTTGTTGGTCTTGGTGGCGTGGTCTACACATATTACAAACGGTGTGGAAAGACACTTGGAGGTCACTTGACGGGAAACTCTCAAAGAGATTTCAGGTCTTAATTTCCCTTCCCTTGTGTGTATACCTAATTGTCGATTGCTTCCCTAGAATTTTGTTGTTGTAAGTGGTGACCTTAGTGGATTTTATCTTTAGGGTTTATACACAAGGTGACGCTGAAGAGGAAAATTGTTTTTTACTTGGGACAAACATTTTTCAAACTCACTCAAGCTCCTTGGAGGGTAATCCATGGTTTTACCGTGAGGAATCTTGCACCAGGGTGTAAGTCCATTAAGTAGGTCAACAACGTAAATTTTCCACCAGCTCTATCCTATCCCCTTCTCATATTGGTCTCATGATGCTGGATTTCATCACCAACTAGTGCATCATTGTGATAAGATCATTTTTTTGTGTTTGCTTCCTAGAATTTTTAGCGAGTGTTGTTTTTTTCCCTAGTAGACCATAGGTATAATTGGTAATTATTAGTAAAATTTGCAGTGGTAGAAAATCTTCAATGTTCTTATAGAATGTAGGGTTTACCCCCTGAACGACTAGAAATATCACAACCTAAAAATTTATACATTGAGACTACACAACTTGAACCTATACAACCGGAAAACACAGAACAATTTGAAATAGTAGAAGAATTTGAGGTAGTACAAACTGATACTTTAGAACTTGAGTAACTTGAGATTGAAAGAACATAGATTGTTGATCCTGGACCTATTGAACCTGAACTGATTGAAACCAAAATACTTGATATTTTTCCTCTTTCACTAAGTTTAGTTTCAACACCTTCACTTTCTAGTCCTTAATAGGATATTCCTTTACCAAGTTCAATATCTATCCCATCACCTGTAACTCCAAGAAACTCTATCATTTCAAACAGGTTGGAATCAATTCCTATATAGGTTAGTTCTCACGAGTTTCTCTCTTCATAGGCTGGTCTCATCACTGTAGAAGATATCTTGGAAGAGAGCCATCTTCACTTTAATCCATGTATAATTTATTTAGAAGGACCTCTTCTTATCCAATTACCTACACCAATTATATCTCCTTGGAAGGACAAATATTGGTATCAATGCTTAATTGTTGATAATAAAACTCCATTATTATGTACACCATCATCTATTTTCATTGGGTCGACCATGGATCAGTTGAAATATACAAAATCTATATTAGGAAGTACCGAACTGCAAACCTTACCTCTTACTATGGGTGGAACTTCTGTACACAGTGGATCTAGTGTATCTTATGATTTTGGTGGACCTTCCATACCTCTTGGGTATTAATCACTTAGTGGAAAATTTTCTAGAGCTTTGACCAGTGCCTCACTTTTTCATTATCCTCCTTGGTCAAATGGTATGCCTAGTTCATCTAGTATGTTTATTCCAAGTATGGTACACACCTCACAAACTTATGTTGCTCCTGGATCTATTCAACAACCTAGTTTAATGAGCAGTATGAGTGTTCCAATTCAATTGTTTGTAGGCCCATCTATGTCTTTGACCATTATTCAACCATCCGTAGGGCTATCTGTGTCTTTGATTGTCATTCAATTTGTTGTAGGATGCATTTTTGCTGGGGGGAATTCTTTTGTAGGACCATCTTTTCCTACTTGGGGGTAACCTTCGTTAACAAGGATAAATCCTCATTTTGGAAAAAAAAATATCCTATTGGGAATTACTCTTCTAGAACATATCCCCCTTTTGGTCAACAACCTCCTCTTGGAAAACAACTTCCTCTTGGTCAACAACCTCCTCTTATTCAACAACTTCCTCTTGGTCAACAACTTCATCTTGGTCAACAACCTCCTCTTGGTCAACAACCTCCTATTGATCAACAAACTTCTATAGGAAACCCTATTGGAGGACCCTCTCAATTAGGATTTTCACAACCCATTGGCACCCAAATATTTAGTGGTGCTTCATTCCTTGGAATGGAAAGCACTCCATCAAATTTACCTCAAGCCGGTGGGGCCGATGGAACTCAAGTGCCTATTGGCCCATCTATCCACACATTTACTCCTTCAGCTCATGTTAATGGTACACAAGTAAATATGAGACCACCCTTTAGCATCCTAGTGGAACTCAGGTGCATCTAGCACCAGTGTACTCTCAACAATGATATCCTCCTCCTCCGAGAGATAATCCTTACATTGCTTACCAATATCCCACATTTCAACAACCTATATTTAATCAAAATTTACCATTCCTAGAAACATTAGACTTACCCAACCTATCACAACTAACAAATGATCCCATTTTTCATTCTCCATTTTGGCCATTTATCCCTTCCAAGTTACCAAGTGATATTCCAAAATTTTATGGGAAACCTGGAGAAGACCCAACAAATCATGTCATGACTTATCATTTATGGTGTTGTTATGAGGAAAATCACTCTATGGCATGGGGTAAACCAAAACAGACGGAAATGACTGCATAAATAAACTCTAATCTCATGTATTCTATATAAACAAACATACTAACAAGACAAAATAAAAATCCTACCTCGTCCATGCATTCAATGAAGTCCTATGTTGAGCACTTGACCCAAAGCTATATACCTACAAATTTTCCTCAACAACCAAGATACACCAGCATATGGTGATAATATATAAATTTATCACATATAATAGCATAATCCATCAATATTCATAACAAATATGCACATGGAATAACAATGCAAATATTTGTGAGACATTCATTGGACGAGAAAAGAGTATTTCTATTGAAATGTAATCAACAGAAGTGTATGAATGACAAACTTCTATGGCGGCATGTTTGAAACCGAGAAACTAAGTCCCTTCCATCTGGGCCTCAACCACTTAAATCCTCCACCAAAGGCAAGCTCATATAAGAGAGACAATGAGGTTCTCCAACAAATAGGGGAGAGCTTGGGGGTTGAACAATGTGTTCAGACTTAAAAGGACAAAGGGATGCAAACTCAATATGAAGTGAATAATTTCTCCAGCCTAACTTTTCTCTCAAAGTTGAATTCTTTTCCTCCTTTCCACAACTTGGATATGGCCCATTTATAGCCTTAAAATGGAACTGAAGGGTCGAGTCAGAACATTTCCAGTATATGGAAGGTCAAGGATCATGGATCTCATGACGTGACATGGAAACACGACACCATTTTTTAATTTTGGGCACAAAACCTGATGTACGCGGGTTGTAATGGTGCAACCTATGTATACGCATGATGTGTAGCTATTAGGGCATGTATATGTGGAAAAATATGCTTTTTATCTCTGGGAATTGCAAAAAGGGGACTTTGAGTATGCATAGGGAAATGGAAAAGGCCTTCTAAGCAAGTTGCATGGGGTGAGGAAAATCTTGCTATAACAGATGCCCCCTAATGTGTGAGGTCAGAGGAGTATCTGCGATGGCCAAAATATATTATTATTCCCAGAAGTGGAGTAATGGAGACCCAGCTAGACAAACTCATTGCTCATAATAATATTACAATCCATAATGAATTTGTGCGCATGAATGCCAATTTGAATTACATTGTAGATCCATGTGGAATTATACCAAACAATTCTTCATGGCCATGAATAGGAAATACAAAGGTAGATACATGTCATAAGTTATCATAGTCATGAACAAGGCCCAGTTGAAACCAGTCTCAAAATCATTCTAAAGATATCTATATACAATGAAGTACAATCTTATCTCCCACGATTACTAAAGTCATATAGGTATTGGTCCAACGAATGATAGCAACAATGTAGGAAAGCTGTGACTATGAACTAATGTCTTCAAGTCTTATAAATGATCCGCCAAAGGTGCAAGTCTACATCATGTGAATAAAGGAGTTGAGGTCGAACACAATGAGACTTCATTTTATTACCGATCATTAAGGTATATCATTAAAAAACGTGAGACAACCTACCGATGATGAAAGTAGGTATCAAGGAACTAAGTACATTCTTACAGGTGTGGATAAAGGAGTTGAATTCGATGGAAGGAGACCCGCTGAAAGAAGATCATTAAGGCATATGTCATCATTCAACATGAGGTACACAATAATATCTTGATGATTTGGAGGAACTCAGATGAATAAAATGTTCACGAACCAATGACCATGTGCGTCTCTCGCATGCACCAGGTGCAAGCAATGCACGAGAAAGACCCTCTGAATAGAATCCAATTAGGAAAATTGTCGACAAAGGCGAGGAAACCACCAATAAGGCTAATTTGATCCAAGACACTACATGAATCCCAATGTGTGAATATATTTCTTGTCGTCGAACACAAGGAAAAACCCCCAGTAGTGACCAATGAGGAGATATCAACTCTTGGGTTCAAGGTTACCTACCCATAATGAAAGTAGGACCAAGGTGCAAGATAGGACTATAACTTCATGTAACTTTGAGACACACTGAGGGTATGGTCGACATGCAAAGTCAAGAGTTCTGAGAAATGGTCAACATAGGATTATAGAGATCCTTTGAACAAGAGCATGAGACATATGGAAGACTTTGGCAACATAGACTTGTTGATGGGGCCTAAATCCCCTGATTCAACAACAGGAACCAAACCCGCCACCGAGACCCAATTAGACTCTGCAGCGTTTGGAGTGGAATGGCTCTCCAGATATTGTGATATGTCCAAATTATCAATGGGATTTGTGTCTTTTGGTGAAGGCTCTTCCTTCAGTTAGGACAGTTCCATTTCTGTATTTCTCTTGGGTGGGGCTGATATGAGAGAGAGGCAAGCCAGTATAAAACAACATAACAAATAACAGGACAGAGGTTTTAACTAGAGGGAAGAGGTCGAGCTTGGGATAACCCATTGCTTAAACATGCAAACAGTGATTCTATGTCGCAGGGCCTAGTACTAATACATTAACCAAATGAGAATCCAATTACTGTCTGAGAAAAACTAATTTAACAGAAGAAAACACATAAGTAATCAAGATCATGGTAAGCAAAATAATTCATCTACCATAACATTCATCACATAACAACACAACAATTTTTCCTCATCATTAAAGAAAATAACATCAAGACATTGCACCAGATAACTTGACAACATAATCAATTTCTCTTATGCATTTACTGCATCATTCATGGAATAGGAAAGGAAGTCATTCTTCTCCAACTCCAATCACATACATCTGATGAAAATAGCTTGTCTTTGGTATAGAAGGACTTCTTAATTCACAGTAGTCTCAAAATAATTATCAACAGCCAAAAAAGGGAGTTCTTACAACAACCATCGACCTTTTACTCATCGGTCGATGTCTCTATTTATAATCTAAAATTCAATTGTAATTAACAGCTAAATACAATTTAGGCCAAAAAAAAATTGCCATGTAGAGTGATCATCCAATAGTTTCTTTCAACGGTCCACCTAAGATGTCTCTTGAAAAGGGTGGATTCTTTCATATTCAGACCAGTTGATAAATAGATTTTCACAGGTTTGATCCCATGGGAACCTGTGTTTTTCCATAGGAGAAACATATGCTCCTCGGATGTCTACTGCATACACCCGATATTTTACCAAACTGGAGTTCAACAGTTGCAGCATGGCTCGAGCTCGGATCGGATGACCTGTGAATTGTTGCACTTGTCCTGGCATTGTCGGTGAATTTTTCATACCCTTTGGCCCAGAGAGAGTCTTGTATGGAGTGTGTCTTGAACACATCACTCAGGTTAGTGAATTCATCAGGAGTGACGAATTTATTGAGATCGACATCTTTCATTACTTTATTAATTTTAATCCAGTGTTTCTAGCACTTGGCCCATTGCTTTTGGATTTCTCGGTGTGGGTCCCAGGTCATCTTCACCCAGTATTCGACGGATTTCTTCATGTGATCGAAACTACTTTTTCCAACCAGTCGAATGCCATTATTTTCCTTTTCTCACCCCTGCTGGACTGCTTCAATGTATTTGACTCTCTGTACCACTAACTGTGCCTTTTCATGCCATTTTTCCATCTCTTTGCATGTCATGAGTGCCATAAGAGTATCCTCCTAGAATTCGACTATGTTCCCAGTCAACAGGTGCCTTTCCCTGTTGAACTCGTTATAAACTCCATTCAATTCTTCCTTCATATATGCAGTGGTCTGTGTGGCCCCTTTGTAGTCTTTTACAAGATGACGCAGGTGTTCGATATCCTCCCAGGTGCCATCTAGTTCCTTTTCATCTCACTTGGCTCTGTCCTGGGCGACATCTGAGAGGGATTTTCCTACACCGATCAGTTCAGACGTGTGAGCATCTGCAGTGTTGATTAGGTTCCCTTCTGTGGTAGCCATGATGGATTGATCCAAAGTGATCCTTCGCCTCTTCATGGTCTTTTGAACGATGGCCTTCCTCTTTTGATCGTTGTTACACATTATTTTCGTCATCCCTATGATCGTTAATGATGTAAACCTATCTGTTGCCTTCAGAGGGGTCACAGTGGCCTGAGTTCCTAAAGAGAGAAGAGAGAAGAACTTCTCCTGAGAAAAGAAGTTGCATTTTCCTATGTAAAAACCTTATAAAAATGGATGTTCGCAGGTTTCTATATAGGCAGGGTGCGAGAATGACCAATTCTCGCAGGTTGCACTATAGCCAGGGTGAGAACAGTTCGCAGGTTGCACTATAGCTAGGGTGCGAGAATGTCAGCACGTGGGAAAAATGAGCGTTTTCTCGAATCTTCTAGAAGGAGAAGCTTCTATGGTGAGGTGGCATCCGAATGGTTTGGATCTTACTCGCTTTCATGATTTAGTGGGATCATCCTAACCTCCTCACCTTATCCTCTTCAACTTATAAAAGGAGAGGAGTTCTCATGGAGAAAGTTAGCTTGAGCTTGGGTGAGCTTGGAGGTTCTTTGGCTTGGAATTATTAGCTTGATTAGAGTGGCTTTGAGATTTGCTTTGTCAAGATAGATTGTGAGTAGCTATCAGATCTATGGTTTCAGAATCCTTGGAGCAAGAAGTGTGTGGAGAACGAAGGACAGTTGGAAGGGACCTTACAACATCAAGGCTCAGGTTGTAATCTCTCGTTCATATTTAATTTAAAACAATAATATGTCTCTTTCCCATAAAGCTGATGTCACTTTATTACATAATTCCTTGATCATATGTATAGAATAGCCATTGAATATATTGATCGGCCTTCACTTCGATTGGTTTGTACTGTTGTGATCTGAACGGGACAAGAGCGCTGGAGCGAAGCAAGGAACAACAGAGTCCAAGGAAGTGATTACAAGGTACATATCTTCTTCTCACTTCCAATTTAATTCAATAGTTAGATCTAAGGAAAGCGGTATATTCTGTCCTGTTTTGTTCTAGATCCAGGTGGATCTAGGGAGATCGGTTTGTGTCCGCACTTACGGATTTATCCTAAAACAAAATTGGCGACTCCACTGGGGAACGGATTGTTTCCTAGTTAGTCTAGTTTCCCTTGTTTTGATTGCTTGTTTTATGTTCTCTGAGTCTGTGGAGATCCACCAAGACTCTCTGGATTTGAAAGTTCACTCAAAAAATTTTGTCCTCTTCCAAATTTTGTGTTTACAGACATTCTCGCACTGTGCCCTTTATCCACCTGTGAGAAACATCTGAGTTCGCACCCTACTGTGTAGTCCAGTGCGAACACCTCGCAGTCAACCTATGTCTAGCCTGCGAGAATCCCTAATTCTCGCACTGTAATATACTGCTAGCCTGCGAACTTGTTTGTGAAAGTTTTTGGATTGGATCTTGTCATTTTTTATGCCCAGTTTTGCTTTGAATAACTGGATTGAACTTTTGGAGCCTATATTGATCTGTTTACAGTCTACTTGATATCATTTGAGTTGCTTTTAGCCACTTTTGCTTTGTTTGGTTTTGAAGGATTAGTCTCTTGCTTTGAGTGTCTTTCAATTACAAAGCGTGTGTTTTCTTTAGAATTGTTTAGGGAAAGATCAGATTTCTTCTGAATAGTTCGCTTTAAAAGAGAACCTTTAGTTTGGGTTTCTTTGTTTTAAGAAAGTTCATTATTTCTTTTAGTGAAATTTTTGAAACAAATAGATTTAATTTCTTGCTTTATATTAGATTGGGGGCATCCTTGCATTTGAAGTAGCGAAATTGCATGATTGATATTGATGAGTTTAATATATTTTGGGACATTGTGCATATGGGAATGATAAATGTTTTCTCCTTCTCGTAGCATAGATTTCATCGAAATGAAAAGATTGCATCTTCATATCTTTGCATAATTTTCAAGTCGGTCAAAACACCATATTGTTCACACCATCTTCCTTTTGAATAACAACAGCCATAAAATAAAGCTCTTATAAAAATTGATTAGACATTTTTATCTTTTCTGGTAGCAAACCTACATTAGATTAGTTGTAGGGCTTTGGAATAGGTGTGAAAGATAACTTTCCAAAGCTGCAAACAAACATAGTATCTTGAGTTAGGGAGTGTTAAATTCCATTTGCAACATATTGTCCTGGGAAGCCTTTCTAACACAAGGGTCAAGCATTAGGTCGCATTGGTGTTGGCAGAGTTACTCACCCTGCTTTGTTGACATCGGTGTAGAGATTGCACGTATTACGGGGGTCATTCGAAGGTATACCCACAATGATGAGTGGAAGCCTTTTGAGTTGATTTCGGGCTAGATACCCTGCCCTTGCGTGTGGATCGGACTGTCGATTGTCCCCCCAGGATTTATTGTTGTTGGTGGTGACCTTAGTGGCCTATCTTTCTAGATTATTTACACGAGATGACTGTGGAGGGGCAAGTCTTCACGGTACCTGGAATCGACGTTGGCCAAACTCACTCGGGCTCCTTGGAGGGTATACCCACGATTATGTGTGGGAGCTTGCACCAGGGTGTAAGTCCGTTAAGCAGGTTGTCAACGTAACTTTTCCACCCGCTCTATCTCAGCCCCTTCTTACT
>JASDQU010100090.1:361561-381258 GCA_032191745.1 Picea mariana
TATGTGTGGGAGCTTGCACCAGGGTGTAAGTCCGTTAAGCAGGTTGTCAACGTAACTTTTCCACCCGCTCTATCTCAGCCCCTTCTTACTTTGTTCCTACGACGTTGGATTTCATCACCAACTAGTGTGCTCATTGTAAGAAGGTTTTGTTTGTTTGCTTGCTTCCTAGATTTTTAGCGTGTGATGTTTGCTTTACTTAGTGGACTCTAGATTGGATTTTTGTTTTTCATGGCGTCAGTTCCCGAAATGACCAATGAAGGAACCTCTGCTCCAGGGGAACCTTTTGTTTTTCTTTCTTACGGAAACATTGGTCCTCCTCACATTGCTACTTTGAGCCTTCCAGGTCTCACTATTGGATTACCAGTATGGTTGTTTTCCACTCAGGTAATCCCGACTGCAGTTAGTGCTTCAGTCACAAGAAATTCCCCCCAAGAGCATCAACCTCATGTTGATCCTTCACCTTCTTCACCAGTAAGGTCTTCTTCGCCTTCTTCGCTTGCAAGATCGTCTTTCATTTCATCTTCTTCGTCGAGTGAAAGTTCTGAAGCTAGTAACTCGGTGAATAAGAAGAAGAAGAAAAGGAAGAATAAGAAGAAGAAAAATAAGCAAGGATCTAAACTTCCAACCACTGTCAAACATGTTGGAAAACAACCAGTCACTGTTACTCGTGTTGGGAGTGTTGATGAGGTCAAGGTCACCCAAACAACCCGTAAGCCCAAGTACCCTTGCAAGCTTTGTAAGGGTAGCCATCTTCTCAAGGATTGCCATGGTCTATCCAAGGTTATAGAAGTATGGTCTACACATCCTCGCCAACCCATGTCGTCAGCCTCTGAACACCATGCTGACGATTCTCTTTTACATAGTTTAGCCACTCAGTCTTGCTTCTGCTTCCTATCTGTCAGACTCTCTTGTGTCCAGGCCACCTTCAGACCCTGTTTCCAATTTAGATTCATCCCAACAAAAGTGTTCCTGGTGTAGATCACGTCCAGTAGATACGAAGCCATGTAGAAGGTGGGGGTATCTCCATCCTTCGTCTCCTGAGCCTATCTTATGCAAGTTCTTAACTGTTTGGAGATGATGGCACCCCAATTGAAGCCTATACCTGAAATAGTGATTGTAAAAGCCAGAGGCATCCAAGCCTCTGAAAATAGGGAACAGTCTTATTCTCCATGTAACTTGCAAAGTAAATCCATGAGGTATATGTATGGTTCTCTGAGATTGGTCGTTGGGTACCAGCCAGTAGCCCGGTTTTTGAATTTTTCATCTTCTCTCCACCAAGATGACATGATTTTGCTGGTATTGTGTGACGCATAGAAACTTAAGACGAAATTGGTGCTCAGCTTTAGCTCGGAATCTTTGAGCTTATAGTATTTCTGAACCTCCAATGGCAGGAAGACTCTGACACACTCATGATTATCATCATTAATCAAACACTTTTGGACATCAGTGTGGTCAATGATCCACTTCAAGATCTCAATGCACAGAAATACTGGAGATCGGCTTGCCACTATGTGCATATAAGCTTTGCGAATATTGGGGAGGACCTCATCATCGAGCTTCCTCATTTCATGATCGCTATGTGGGGTATATTCGAGGGGTTCTTCTTTCTTGATTTTCTTGAAAACTTCTTCCGAGTGAGGAAATGCCATCTTGGCTATAATACTTGCCTCCGTGTCTCGAAAAGTTGGAGGCTGGAAAAAAGGATCCTTGGTGATTCTCTTAATGATGGATACTAGTTTGGGAACGAAATCTAATTGCTTTGCAACTGATGGGGAGGAGCCTTCTCCTACTTCTGATTCCTACAGCTTAGGGGCTCTCAGCGATTTCCTGGTGGAAAGCTTCTTCAGAGGAATTATTTGTGCAATTTAAAATGTCATTTGAACATGCGTGTAGGGAAACATTGGGTGAGAATATATAAAATGGAGAACAAAAATTCAATAAGAGAACCCATACCTATAATGTTGGCTAAGATAATGGTTTTAATACTCACTTGACTTTGAATGCTTCCTGTGGACTATTAGCTTCACTCTCCTGTCTGTCCTGAACTTCTTGCTGCGTAGAATGGGATCATACACAATGACTCAAAAGGAATATAACTAGGAGATACTATCAATCATATCAGTTAGTTAATACGAGTAATGAACACAAATTCAAAATAAACCACTATCGGATTTTCTGCGGATAAATTCTAACTGGCTGACGGCGGAGACACAGATAGAGATGCATTGTATCGACAAGTTTAACAGTTCCTTTTGATTCACACATGAGTCAGTAACTAATGCGTGATCCATGAATTAACTGAGAATCGTAATTGCGATGTACCTACCACACTTCGGGGTCAAAACATCTCGTCCTTTCATGTCACTTGGCGAATGAATTGGGGATCAGTTATTATCAGAGTGTGTACTTACATTGATAGGATATTGATGAAACTTTCGACACCGACAATATAGGGGTTGGTGATTGGGGGGTTTACTCTTTCTTTCATGCGGTGCATATTATTACACTTTCTACCCAAGCCGATCAAATCGGTCTTCAACAAAATCCTTCCCAAGGTTTATTCATAGGAAAGAAACATTCCATTAGCTGACACCGATGAGGGTCGGTATTCAGCTACTTTGATTCTCCAAATGGTTTTTTCCACCATCATCTTCTGTCGATGCTGAAATTCTCTTGTGAGTCGGGGAAAAATCTGGGTCGTCGATTCCTCGAGTAGTTGTTAAGTATTTTAGAGTTAAGATGATTCTTCGTTGTATGTTCAAGTAAACTCTTAATCAATTAAAACATGAAACGTATAAGAGAAGCGAAGGATCAGTTTCAAGCCGAGGCAAAAACGGTCAAAAGTAAACTACAGGGTGGTACCCAAAAGGAAATATTCGCAGAACTTTTAGGGTGTGTTGAGTACTCAAAAAATGGTGATTCACTGGGTGGACGCAGAATCTTTTTTCCTCTTCCCTTTACCTCGAGGTATTTCCGAACCTTAGAGAAGATATCTCCGATACTTATTTTATTTGTATTGACTGAAGTCATTATTTTCTTCTTCTTCTTTTTTATTATTATTATTATTGGAAGTATTGTTTTATGGCTTGACTGTTTACTGGGAGGGCATCAGGATTCCCCCTCAGATTTTGCAACCGATAAGTACCTACCTCAATCTTCTCAGCTACCTGGAAAGGCCCAAGCCATAGGTTATGAAACTTGGAATGTTTCCCTTTGGGTTCATTCGCCCTATCCCACTTCAGGACTAAATCTCCTATTTCTAAGTTCTTTTCCTTAGTGTTATTCTTATCGAACCATCTTTTCATTATCTATTGATGAGCCAAGAATTTTTACTTAGCCTTTTCTCTCTCTTCTTCCAACATGAGAAGAGTGTTGATCCTCCATTGTATGGTTGACTAGGGTTCCTTATTAGAATCTTGGGCCAATTGGAGAGATGGAAGATAAAGACCATTCAGGAGGATGGCTTCCTGTCCATAGACCAAAAATTATGGGGTATTTCCTATGGATTCTTTGGGTGTGACCCTATCGGACCGCAAGGCATTATGAAGTTGATTATGCCAATTTCTTTGGTTGTCCGTAGTCTTCTTCTTTAGTATCCTTACCAGGTTCTTGTTGGTTGATTATGTCACAGCGTTTCCCTAAGGGTAATAATTTGCATAGTACTTGATTATGATTCCTTTGTCCAGAGAAAACTCCATCAATAGCATAGAAGAGAATTAAGATGCATTACCAAATACTAGAACATAGGAGACATCAAACCTCATGATCAGTTGTTGTTCTATAAATTGGATTACTATTTTCCCATTTACGTGAGTCATAGGAGCGACCTCTGCCCATTTTGTGAAATAATTGGTGGCAGTAAGAATGTACTTGTGCATTTTGGAAGAGCTAGGAAAAATTTCTCCTGTGATATCCAACCCCCACTGCTCAAAAGGTCTACAAACCGTTACAGGCTGAAGTGGGATTGTTGCCCTATTTTCCTTACCAGCACTCATTTGACAAGTTTTACAATTCCTAGCGTAGGTATGAGAATCTTTGAAAAAAGTGGGATAATAGTTGGCTCTCAGAATTTTATGAGCGGTGGTGTTCCCTGCAAAGTGTCCCCTGACAGGGCCATCATGGAGTTTTGTCAGCACCTTGTCAGTGTCTTCTAGTTCGAGACATCTCAATAAAACCCCATCATAATTGATCCAGAAGAGTACCGAATTTATAAGACGATACTGTGCAGATTTCAATCTTAGGGCTCTCCTTTCCTTAGGGTTGAGGTTCTCGGTACAAGCCTCGTTATGCAACAGATAAGTCAAATCCTTGTAACAGGAGTCTCATGTTGGGGATATGTATGCCACTTCGTTGCACCATAGTGCCATTTCATTTTCCCACCCGGAATGTTCATTTCTTGATCCTAGGCTTCAACTGCGAGCTTACACAAACCTTATCCTTTTACTAGTTTGGCAGGTTTTATGTCTAAATAAAATTCTTGGACTACTTCCATCCATTTCCCTCTCCTTTCCCCCATTTCTTGTTGAGTAAATAGGGATTGTACTGTAGGGTGTGGCACAATCACCTTAGTGTGATTTTTGAGAATGTAGGATCTGAAATGTTTTGTTGCCTTGTAGACCGCATAGCCCTGTTTATCTATGGCAAGATTATTAAGGTCGGTTCCTTGAAGATTATTACTCATAAAGGACACTGGGGCCTCATTGTTGTCATCATCTTTCTGGGTCAAAACCGCAGTGAGCGATTGGTCGGAGGTGAAAGTATACAAGTTAAAATCCCTATTGAAATTGGGACTTCATAACACCGGGGCTCGGGAAATGGCGGATTTTATATTTTTGAAAGCGTCTTTCCGTTTATCATCCCACTTGAATTTGTAATCCTTGTGAATCATATTTTGCAAGGGTTTGATGATTTCATCGAAGTCGGGAGTGAACTTCCTCACGAAAAAAAAATTCTTGAAAAAGATTGCATGGCTTTCTTGTTATGGGGAAGCGGGAGTTGAGCTATGGCCGTAATCCTTTTGGGGTCTATGTGAATCCCTACTTGGGATATAATATGACCTAACAACTTTCCTTCCTCGACACCGAAGATAGTTTTCTTAGGGTTCAGTGATATACCGTACTTCCTGCATCTCTCGAATATCTGAGTTAAGTGTTGGATGTGTTCTTTTATATTCCTTGAATACACCATTACGTCATCTAAATAAACTAACACACACTTATTGATGATTCCCCAGAAAGCCACGTCCATGGCCCTTTGAAAGGTTTCTCCTGCATTAATTAAGCCAAAGGGCATGCGCTTATAAGCGAAGGTTCCCCAGTTGGTTTGAAAGGTAGTTTTTAATCGGTTTTCTTCCGAAACCAACACTTGGTTGTATCCTGAAAAACTATCTAGCAGGGAGAAAATATCTGAGCCCGACATGATTTGTAGTAGTTGTTCCATCAGTGGGACAGGATAATTGTCCTTTTTTGAAGCTCTGTTGAGGTTTCGAAAATCTACACATAGTCGGATTTCTCCTGACTTCTTCCTCACTGGAACAAGATTCACTACCCAAGCGGAATGCCTAAATTGGAAAATTATCTTTGCATCTAAAAGTTTCCTCAACTCTTGATACATGAGAGGTTCTATGGATGGATGGTACTTTCGGAGCTTCTGTTGGAAAGGCTTCATCTCGGGTTTTAACGGGATAGTGTGTTGAATGATGCGGGTGTCATATGTTTTTAAATCCTTATAGGACCATGCAAAAACATCCTGGTATTTCTTGAATAATCTGAGGTAGGCCTTCCTCTCTTCCTTAGATACAGTTTTACCGAGATTTACATTCTTCTAGTTCTCTGGAGTCCCAAGATTCACAGTTTCATGGAGGGGGCAAGAGCTACTAGTATTCACATTTTTTGGTTCTTTAAAGCGATCCTTTAGATCAAACAAACTTTCTATATTAGCTATCCCCTTGGGGATTGTGTGGGATTTCAATTTTCCAACATCTTTTCCTATTCGGGGATTAGTCTCAGTTATTTTCTCTCAGAATTTTTCATCATCTATGGCCAGGTCTTTGAAATTGTCTTGGTTGGTCAAGAAGTTTATGATTTTCCAATCTCCTTCAAAGACTTTCCAATTGGAAATACTTTTTGGCACCGACGGTATGTAGAGAAGCTCCACAATGAATCGGGAGGCTTCATAATCCTCTAAAGATGATAGTCGGGAAGCTGTTGTGGCCAAGGAGTCGGCAAGAACATTTTTTTCTCTTAGGATCATGGTGATATTGAAAGCATTAAAGCACTCCATTAGCCTATGAACCTCTTGCTGGTAGTTATTAAGATGAGGTGAATTACAATGAATAGTATTCCTTACATTTCTAACAATGATCTCAGAATCCCCGAAAACCTTCAATTCCTTGATACCCAAATCTATGTCTTTCTTTAACCCTTGTACTAGAGCTTCGTACTCGGTGGTATTATCGGTACATTAGAATTCTAATCTACAGGACAGGAAATAACATTTACCCCTTTGATCTATGAGTATGCACCTAGCTCTTGACCCTTCTTTCGATTTAGATCCATCAAAATAAAGGGTCCAAATTTGTGAACGATAATTGCCCATGTTCTGTTCTCTGACCTTTTCCTCCAAAATTCCTAGCGCAGGGTTTTGAAAAAAAAAAGAATCTTCTATCAGCGTCAGGGATTCTTCTCGAAATATCATTTTGGATTTTTGAGTAAGTGGAACATCGGACATGAGATGAGCAAAGTTGTCGAAGTGAGAATCGCACAAATAGTTTCCCAATATGGGGAAGTCGGTAGAGGTTGGTTCATTTGGGGTTTCCAGATCAGTGACTGTATGTTTCAGATATCTTTCCCTATCGATTTTGATCATGTTCTTGTATCCCTTCAGTGGAAGCCAAAGGTGTGCCCAGTCGGTATTGAAATATCTGTTCAGCTTTTTAGACCAATCTCGGCTCAGCAATAGCCCATATGCCTCAGGGATGTCCACCACAATGATGTCAATCACCTGCATGAAATTAGGGTGCATTTCTATCCTGATCATCACGTCTTTGAGCTCTCCCATGACCTTGACCTAGGTCCTGTCTAGTTGTATGACATGTTTATCACTTTTGAGAGGAAGGACGCCCCCGAATCGACCAGGAAATTGTGAATATTCTTGTTGAAGACTTCAAATGTCAAAAGCAAGGGCAGCACAAAAGGCCTTTATTTCATACCTTCTGAGTAGGTGTTCACGGTTGGCTTGTTTTCCATATCTGTCGGGTGGAGAGTCATGTTCTGACTATTGTCGTTGGTCGGGTTTCCTACCAAAATCAGAGCTTGCAACAGGAAGTCTTTCTGCTGAGGAATTCTACATACATACATAATTGATATATTAGCTTTAATGTTCTTCAAATATTCGACTACAATATACTCTAGTTTAGGGTAATATTGGGTGTGGATGCTTATAGGATTTTTACCGGGGGCGAAAGGCATTTTCAGGTGGTCAGGATTTAACTTACTTTGCGAGGCCCCGAAGGCGTCGGCATCTTTCGAGCCAGGTTGGCCCTTGCTACATGTATGTACTTCTGATACCTCTGCGGTTTATTCTCGAGACTCAAACAGGTCGCATGAAGATGCGATCACGTCGAGATCCCATATCAGCATGGTTGTGTCTCATAGTGGGTCATCTTCTTCTTGATTGACACTGTTCATGGCCGAACTACTTGATTGTTTGGTCAGGGAGACTTCGTCCAGAAAATGATTGGCCATTAAATTCATGGCATTGACGCATTGAGGGCATTCTCTTTCCGAGTGGTTTTCTTGGCGGTAGGCATGGAAAGAATCAGATGCGAAATTCCCTAGGTCAATTCTTAAGTTGACTAGGGGAGGTTCAATCACTTTGAAAGAATGATTTCTTTTAAAGAAAGTATTATAGGGGTTTTGGCCTTGGTTTCCCTCCCATGCACTTATTTTTATGTCTATAATCTCATTCAATAGCTTATTGACCATGCTGCAAATCTTCTATATCTCCATTACCTTTGTCGAGAGTTTGTTCAGCCGGTTTCCCCGACAGTCTTGTCAAAAGGAGTCCTCTTCTAGGGGGAGAAGGTCTTTCTTTCCTCACTAGAGAAGCATGGCCTTCTTTACATCCTTTCATCTGGAATTCTATCATCTTGGCTTCTTCAAAAAAATTTGCAAGGTTTTGCTTGGCGAATATTTTAACGAACATGCAATTAGAAGCTAGGAGCGCATTGGCATAAACCTCAATTTTCAATTCTTGAGTTGGTTTCACCACGGGCTGGAATTTTTTTAGGATGGTCATTAATATTTGATTGAAATCTTTGACCCTTTATTTTGGGGTCATGGTGGTTGTGAACAACTCAGCCATAAGGGCTCCTGTAGTAGTTTCTTCCGCAAATTTGTCTAGAAAATCCTTTTGGAATTTAGTCTAGTTGGTTATGGATCCTACCGGAAAATTAAAATACCACGTGGAAGCTGAATTTTCAAACATGTATGTGAAAAGTATGCATACTTAGTCTTCATGTTGAACGTTCATAAGTCTAATCACAAGTATGAATTTCTTGATGTGATCTTCGGGAAAACCTGAAGTTTTAAGATCATACTTGGGAAGCAGCTTTTCCAGGTACTGGGGAAGATTATGTATTTGTCCTGGGATGGCCACAACGTCTCTAACCAACCAAGGTTGGTTGTCTTGAAGTGGAACTTCTCTTTCCTCCCCATGACCGTTGTTCCCTTCCATATCTTTGGAGTTGGAGTTAAACTCTTATTCTTCCAAAAAGTCGTTATGTTCAGAGATGTCATCGGCTGGCGTCTCAGGTATTAGATCAAGAGGCTCTTGGATTTTAGTAATCATGAAATATATCAAGTCTTCGACAGAGTGTATGAAAACTTCATCGAGAGTGATGACTACTAATATGCTTTGTTCTTTTCTTCAGGGAAGGATGGGAGTGAATAGAAACTTGCCGATTTATCGGGCGTAGGCTCTGGTAATTATTATAAATTGATTCACTTCCTCATGAGGGACGGCATAAGGTATTTCAGGGTGAAGAGGTCCTTCCTTGGAGTTGGGTGAGTTATCTGCTTCGGGAGTACTTGGTAAGCGTTGGTTGTCTATCGGATGATTAGCAATGCATGTGAGCCATTATGAATATGTAGGCTCTTTGAAATGTCATATAACTTATATACTCAGCCATTCATTGTGGCCCTCCTTCTAGCACCAGTTCTGTTGATGGGGCCTAAATCCCCTGATTCAATAGTAGGAACCAAACCCGCCACCGAGGCCCAATTAGACTATGTATTGTTTGGAGTGGAATGGTTCTCCAGATCTTGTGATCTGGCCAAATTATCGATGGGCTTTGTGTTTTCTAGTGAAGTCTCTTCCTTCAGTTAGGACAGTTCCTTTTCCATATTTATCTTGGGTGAGGCTAATATGAGAGAGAGGCAATCCAGTATAAACCAACTTGACAAATAACAGGATAGAGTTTTTAACTAGAGGGAAGAGGTCAAGCTTGGGATAACCCATTTCTCAAACATGCAGACAATGATTCTATGCCACAGGGCCTAGTACTAATACATTAACCAAATGAGCATCCAATTAATGTCTGAGAAAAACTAATTTAACAGAAGAAAACACATAAGTAATCAAGATCATAGTAAGCAAAATAATTCATCTTCCATAACATTCATCACATAACAACAGAATGATTTATCCTCATCATTAAAGAAAAGAACATCAATACATTGCACTAGATAATTTGACAACAAAATTAATTGCTCTTACTCATTTATTGCATCATTCATGGAACAGGAAAGGAAGTAATTCTTCTCCAACTCCAATCACATACATCTGATGAAAATAGCTTGTCTTTGGTCCAGAAGGACTTCTCAATTCACAACAGTCTCAAAATAATTATCAACAACCAAAAAAGGGGAGTTATTACAACAACCATCGACCTTTTACTCATCGGTCGATGTCTCTATTTATAATCTAAAATTCAACTGTAATTAACGGATAAATACAATTTAGGCCAAAAAAAAAATTCCATGTAGAGTGATCATCCAATAGTTTCTGTCAACAGTCCACCTGAGATGTCTCTTGAAAAGGGTGGATTATTTCATATTCAGACTAGCTGATAAATAATTTTTCATAGGTTTGATCCCATGGGAAGCTGTGTTGTTCCATAGGAGTAGCATATGCTCCTCGAATGTCTACTGCATCCACCTGGTATTTTACCAAACTAGAGTTCAGCAGTTGCAGCATAGCTCGAGCTCGGATCGGATGACCTGTGAATTGTTGCACATGTCATGGCATTGCATCGGTGACTTTTGCACACCCTTTGGCCCAGAGTGAGTCTTGTATGGAGTGTGTCTTGAACACATCACTCAAGTTAGTGAATTCATCAGGAGTGTCGAATTCGGGGAGACCGACATCTTTCATTACTTCATTAATTTTACTCCAGTGTTTCTGGAACTTGGCCCATTACTGTTGGAATGCTCAGTGTGGGTCTCGGGTCATCTTCACCCAATATTCGGCAGATTTCTTCATGCGGTCAAAACTACTTTTTCCAACTAGTCGGATGCCATGATTTTCATTTTCTCGCCCTTGCTAGACCGCTTCAATGTATTTGAGTCTCTCTACCGCTAATTGTACCTTTTCATGCCATTTTTCCATCTCTTTGCATGTCACGAGTGCCATAAGAGTATCCTTCTGGAATTTGACTATGTTCCCAGTCAACAGGTGCCTTTCCTTTCCCATTGGGCTCTCGTCTAGGTCTCTTACTTCTGCTCTTCTTAGTTACCTTGATATTAGAAGATTCATCTTTCACGGGGTTTTCATTAGAAATATCTCGACTCTGTTTAATAGTTTTCCTTCCTCTACCCTTTTTCTGCTTATTGGATTGAGTGATAGGTTTTAAGGATTGAATGAGCCAATTCCAGGGCTTCTGTAATTCGTTCAGGGCAGACATGACTAAGGCTTTAATCAGGACTTGATGGAACAAACTACCTTTGGCATTAGTGGAAATCGACTGCACTTTCTTGGACATTTTTGTCAAACATTTAAGCAGGAAATAAGGAAGATTTAAAGGATAGTCACCATTTAGATGCATCAGTATTCTGATATGGTAGATGTAGACCAACAAAAACCTCCCTTCGCAGGTGATATAGTTGTGAATCACCACCAGAGCAATGTGCCATTCAGGTCGAACCCAGCTGTGAGGTATTCCCCTTATCCAATCTGGATTCTGCTTATCTGGAAGGAGGAATTGATTTACAAATTCAGTAACAACGTGCTCCTTCTTCCACCTTCTTTCCCCTCCAACCACGATCCTGCAAGCCTTGGCTATAGTCTACTCTGTAACCAGCATCAACATCTTACCGATTTCAACCTCGTAACCATCGAAGTTCAAAGCAAATTCCATGGAAACATGCTCACCATAACCTTGAAACGTGGTGAGGAACTCAAACCACCCATTGTCTCTGAATCTTTGGGCCATCTGAGGATAGGCTTCAAGACATTCGGCACCTTCTGGTTCGATTCTGGTGACTTGTCCGCTCCTCTTTGGCACCATTAAACTCAATTTTTCAACCGTCATCCTCGGATTCCAAATTCACTACCTCCAATTGTTAGTATGTTTTGTTGCTTTGAATGGATACCTGCATTTCTCCCTACAAGTCTGAATTAAGCCAACTTGAACATGTAACATATAATGATCATTAAAAAACAGGTGATTTTGAAATGAACCCTGCGCACGTGCATAGCAATTATATTCTGAAACTGTTGGATCTGGAAATGATTGCCAAGCTTTTGTAGTAGCACACGAACTCTCAATTCATGAATCGTGTCATCATAACTAAATCGGGATGGCAGGCGCAATTTATGGCATGATTATTTGGCTCTACGGGAATAGGCTTATTCCCATAGCACGTTTGACAACTTGAAATTTTAAAATCCCAACGGCATAAAAGGAGACACTTCAAATTTAAACAATGTTTTTCAAAATCAAGCTTAAATAAATCATCAAGATTATAATGCAAACATGAAATACCAAAATCTAAAAATAAAAAACAACTGAAAATGGAAAATGAAGAATGGGTAAGGAGGGTTTAGGACAAGGGTTTCTCACTAAACCAAGACAAAATTAGAGACTAACAATAGTCTTATATGGTTAGGGTTAGGATTTTTGCATGCCTCAACTCCCAATTAGGGTTACAGTTTTGAAACCTCTATAATATTCTTGAAAATCCACACGTGACTAGCTCCACATGTGTGTATAATGGAATTTTATGTGGCATGCACTCAGTACCATGGTGATGAAAAGCATGGGTCAACTTATGAGAGACAACTTCCTCATACGAGATCCAATTTAGGTGATATTTACACCGATGGAAAGCTATCAATGTGTACAACAACGTCGAAGTGTTGGAGATTGTGTCCACAAAAGTGTGACCCCAAAAAATAGTCATTGAATTCCCTAAGCAAGATTCAAAACTTTCAAGGACCCAAATCAACAAAATAAGGCATGCCCCTAAAATGGGCCCTATAAAGTCAATAGTTCTAATTGTTTCCACTTAGAAAGTATCAAATAGATGAAAAATTATATAGTGATCCATTTCGGATCATACCCCCCCATGTTTGGAGGCTTTTGGTCCCCAAAATATTTCACTAAAGGAGGTGAGAAAAAAATTCATCTACCTTCTCCTTGGAGTACTATTCGGCCATGCTTGGAAGTTGTCCTTTCAACCCAACTTGATCATAGAGTTCTTGTTGTCTCCATATAGTTGTTCTATACTTATTCTTCTTCTTATTTTCCCCATGAGGTAACCTTATTATGTTGTATTATTTCCAACTAACGGTGTTTTTAGACAATCACCTCAATGTCTCTTTGTGAGAAAAATTGAGGTGATAACACTTTCTCTTCCTTGGCATGGAGGCTACTCAGGGTCACCTTCTTCTACATTGTAACACATATGATCTTTTCATCTACATTGGAAACTCTCTCTACCTAGTTGCTTGAATCAACGACTAGCATGTTCTTCTTGCCCTCCTTGTGGTTCTTTGGATTCAACTCTAGATGTATCTTCCAACACTTATACTTGGTATGGCCATCAACATTACAATGGTCACAATGATTTATTTGGATCCTTGCATTGATGTGAGGTGTTTTATGTCATATTATATTTCCTTTCCACTTCTTCTTTATCTCCTTTGAAGTGCCTTAGTGGTCAATCTTCTTGGAACCATTTGGTTTTCCTTTCTTTTTGTCCATCTCCAGATATTATGCTTGCATGCAGGCCTCATCAATGGTCCTAGGTTAAAAAAAAATCACTTCCCTCCTTAAATTACTATGGATATCACCCAGATACTTAAGGAGTACATTTAGGTCCTTGGGAAATATTCCCAACATAATGGCTTGTTTTATATACCCAATGGTGTACTCTTGTATACTCTACACATGCATCCATTGTAATTAATACCAACGAATCCATTGGTCCTCTTCATACCCAATAAGGCAAGAAACTAGGACTTAATGAATATTTCAAACACCTCCCACTTAGTTATTGGGGGATCACCCTCCATCCTAAGCGTCTTTGTGTGCCTTTCCCACCAAGTTTGAGCATGGCCATCTAATTTTAGTGTGGAAAATGGTATATTTTGCTATTCTCCTATGTTATGAATGTTGAATATACTTATAACTATTGCAACCATTGATTCAACATAAAAACATAAACCTCACCTTGATAGGGTTTGATGTCCACTTTCACTTCCACTTTGAACAGAGATTGGGAATAGGTGATGTTGCAACTTGGTCTCTCTTTCTTTGACTCTTTTCTGACTCCTTTTTCAATTCTTCTATCTCCAAATTTCCCATCAGTGCCAACATTCAATTTAGAGCCATAAAAATTTTTGAAAGGTCTGAACTTGCTCTCTAGAACTTCTATGAGTATCACCATGTTGTGAGAGATTTCAATGACTTTTGTTTCCAACGTCGAAAATCTCTCCTTCAAGTCCCTCCTTACATTGTTATTGTACTCATCCACCATGGCTAGGGTTTGAGACTTCTTTCTTTAAGCCAATTCCTAAATCCTGTGATTTTCCATAAAGAACACTGCTCTAATACCAATATTATCCATAAATTGTTGTGGATATTCCACTTGAACAGTTTGCCACAACAAATATTACAAGTTTATGCAAAATATTTGTTATGTAGTGTTTTCTTAAGATTAAAATTTAATATTACAAGCTTGGTACTCAATACACTAAAATAAGTTGACAACCAAATAAAAGAATCTAAAACAAATACCACACCATCCACACAATGAACACAAGATGTACCCTAGGAAACCCAATATGGGAAAACCCATCTAGAATGTGAGGACTATGCCATACTCTTTTCTTCTCAAATATGAAATGAAAATACAAAGAAAGATGATCTCACTATGGAGTTTCCACAAACACTGTGGTTGTATCACTGCTAAAAGGTCTTCTACATCCTTTGTTCTACTCACAATGTCTCACTCCTTTGATCTACTCAACTATGGAACAATAAATCAATACAACGAGAATAAAACCCCTTCTTTCCTAGAAGCCCAATATTTAACATCTCATGATAGTCATCTAGGATTACGGTTAGGATTTTTACATGTCTCAACTCCCTATTATAGTAGGATTTTGGACCCTCTAAAATCTTCTTGAAAGTCCAGGTGTGAGTAATGGAAATGGCATCCACTCAGTACCATGGTGATCAAAATCATAGGTCAACTTGAGAGAGGAGTAACTTCCTCATATAAACTCCCATTGAGGTGATCTTTGCACCAATGGAAAGCACTTGACATGTCAAACAACATCATTGGTTGAGGAATTCATTTTCAAATTTTTGACCCCAACAACAATTATTTAATGCCCCAAATCACCAAAATAATCCATTCCCCTAAAATGTGCCCTACAATTCAATAGCTTCAATTTTTTCTACTGAAAAAAGTATCATAATAGATGACAAAATATATTGTGAACCATTTCGAATCAACAATCCTATAAACATAAAGTGGGACAACAATGCAACTAACATAATTATTGTACTTGGGTGTGATTGAGAATTGATATTTATACCTTGGTGATGGACAACTCAATAGGACAACTCTACATCTTTATGGAGTTGTCCCAAGAAATATGGATCCTTGGATTCTCATGTGACATCTATTGACCAAGTTGTTTGGCCCAAGTTTCCACCACCAAGTTCTTTTCTTTGATGGTGATCTCGAACAACTATTCCCTCGAGTCAGACAATAGTTCAGTCGAGGTTTTCTTCACTACAAGCAACAACTTCTCAACGATGTCAAATAGTGTTAAGTTCTTCATCAACTCTTTGACTAGTTATATGTCTTCAAGGAAATTGAAGGTAAAGTGGATTCTAACATAATCTTTATCAGTTTATTTATTAGTTAATAGAATGAAATTGGTAAGCACCTTAAATGGATAATAAAGAGGAAGTAGTTGGCAAATAATATGATCAGTGATATCTTCTCATGCATCTAAAGCAGATACTAACATAGGGGTTGGCCCAGCATGCAATGTGTTCAATCTCTGGTAAATAAACTATTGTTAATTTATTTTATTGATGCAAACAACAATTATTTTCTTCATATGGGTTGATTCTTTTGCAACATTAACAATCATTTCTTCTTTTTATTAAGTTGTTTATATCGGTGGACATGGTCAAGTTGACCAGTGTACAAACATACCTTGACAATCTAGGTCACTACTTCCTTGTTAAAGGTATTTTCTCTTGTCCATCGGAGTGGCTCTTCTTTCATCAATATTTTTTTATCTTTGATTGTCATTACTTTATTATATGCATCTTCTAGCATCTATATATTTGTATGATTCAAGCACCTGTAAAATTGGGGTGTGAAGTATAGTGATATACCTTAGTGTGATTTGATTTTTATATTTTGGAACCTTCAATTTTATGATATAGTGATGGAATTCATGGATGCAATATGACACTCCTTAGCCATATATTTACTTCAAGAACTACCATATAATCTTTATATTTTTTCCATACCCCATTGGGAACAAAAATCAGTATGACATGTTGAAATTCTAGCAAACTAATGATGGGTCGCCATTGTCTCCCATTTAATCTATCCCATTATAGTAGAGTTACTCCAATGATCTTTAACTTGGTGAAAGTAATGTGTGAAAATACATCTCAAGTTGTCTAAACTAGTGGTCAAGTATGCCAATATCAAGATCTTCATTGAATGAGGAGATTTCAACCATGTCCTCCATTTTAAAATGATTATTCATAGTCAAAATGATTATTGGACTATGTGGATCGAACAAAAATTGGAATGAATAATAATTATACTACCAATGTCCATATAAGTGCTAGGTATATGGATGATAGACACACCACTACTAAAATTTAGCAACATTAATTTCTTCAAAATATTGAACAATGTTTGTAGATCTAAGATTCCTCTCTCTCCATTAGGGAATGATACTTATATAGAGAGAGAGGTTATTACTTATAATATAGATATGGTTTTAAAGATAGAGAATTGATCTCAATTACACATATTATCTTCCACCTTTTGAAACTTCCCAGTGTTAAAATGGTTTACCTTCCTGACGTTCAAGGCTCTCTCAATTGAGACGTTGAATCAATTTCTCCAATCATTGTTAACTAGTTCAATCATTATAGAGTTGAAATGCTAAATTGGGTTGTTAAATCACCATCCCAGTGAAAATAAACTTGGATACAATAGTTACCAAATCAAGTTGATTAGGGTTGGGTTGTTGAATCACCAACCCCACTAAAAGGCAACTTGAATACAGAAGTTAACGAATCAAGTCAAATTTGAATTGGGTATCGGATCATCTTATCAATGTTGATATCAACCCATGAATGCAAACAAACTTGGGTATTTTAGTTTGATCTTTGCAGAGGTTTTTCTCATTCCATGTGCCAAAGTTGAGGTGAGGCCTCTGCAAATACCAATCTTCTTATATCACAATATTTCCAGTAAATGTTTAATTATTCTGAATAATCTACATTAATATCTCCTGGTGCATTGGGGTGTGTGTTGTGAATATTCCCACATGGATAAAAATTATGAGATGCAGGTGGTTTACGATCCATTACCCACACCAATACTATAGTGGCATATTCCTGGGATTTCACCCCAGTACTATAGATCCACATTAATACTAATTACAAGCTATTATTACCAGTGTTACTTGGGGATGCATTATTAATACTAATTACAAGCTATTATTATCAGTGTCACACGGCGACACATTCCCTAGGGTATGGGACATGCTCCCCACATTCCTTGAACATAGGGGGTGTTACATGGGGATACGTTCCCTAACGTAGGGGACATGCTCCCCACGTTCTTGGGACATGGGGGGCACGTGCATGAACTAGGGGAATGTCCATCTCAAAAAATAAGATGCTCCCATGCTCCCTTTTTACCAAAGCCCATTGTTTAGTGTTGAAATTAGTGCATTTGCAAAAGCCATTCTCCGGAGGATGGAAAAGACCCTAGCTGAGATATAGGTCCCCCAGTACACCCCTGGGGTTTCTTGGTCTAGGACCAAGCAATTAGAGCCATGGAAAAAGACCCTAGTGAGGGACCCCAGTATATTGCTAGGGTTCTTGGTCAAGGACCAAGCAGTAAGACCTTGGATGTGTTCTAGGGAATCCTTTCTCGGTGCTTGGATTGATCCTTGGATGTGTTCCTTGGTGGTTGATGATATAAGTCCCTAGATTTGTTCTAGGGCCCCTGGATGTGTTCTAGGGAGTTCTTACTCAGTGCTTGGATTGATCCTTGGATGTGTTCCTTGGTGGTTGATGAGATAAGTCCCTAGATGTGTTTTAGGGCCCCTGGATATGTTCCATGGAATCCTTGCTTAACACTTGAGTTGATCCTTGGTCTTGTACCTTGGTGTATAAGACCCTAGATGTGTTCTAGGGGCCCCAGATGTGTTATGGGGTAACCTGGTCTGGGACCAGGTGATTCTTGGTTGAGAACCAAGATGTAATGATGTGTGATCTTCTTCTTCTCTCTCGAGATGGTCCATGAGACCTAGGAGCAACTACAAAGATGGATAGGACCACATCATTGATGTTTCCTCTTATGCAGGGATGATAAAAGCTTATAAGTTATCATGAGACTTATCTTGACAGTTTTCTATTGAAGAAGACACCTTTGAATTTTTCATATAGTCTCCTCTTGCTTAAGCCTCGTTTCCCTTCTTGATTAATGTGGTGTTGGTCTTCTTTAGTCACAAATGACTTAATTGACTTTTAATTAATTTTTTTATTAATTAAAATATTAATTAATTATTTTTAATTTGGGTTTGACTTAATCCTAAATATAGGGTTAACTTATAAAACCCTAACCTACCCACCAAAGTTATCAATTAATGCCTACCCCTCTCTTTTTTACACTCACTTGCTCTCCTCTTCTAAGTTTGATTTTCTGCAACTATCTCACATTGGCTCTTGTGTTGGGTGTACGACCTTATTGGTGGACTCTCTCTCTTGTTTAAGGTGCTACCTCTCAAGTTTTTGTTCCTCTTATTGGCTGGTGGTTATTTCTACTCTTCCTCTATTGGTTGTTTGAGTGCCACGGACCTCCCTCTTGTTGTTGTAGGTGTCGCGGCCTTCTTTGGGCCTCTCTCCTTGTTGTTGTTGTGTGTTGTGAAGATGTCGCTACCACCTAGGAAGCCCCTTGGCTCCTCCCATCTTTCTTCTTTCTTTCATTGTGTGTTGTGAGGGTGTCGTTGCCTCCTAGGCATCCCCTTGGCTCCTTCCCTCTTTCTTCTTGTTCTCGTTGTGTGCCTTAAGGGTGCCATTGCCTTCTAGCATCCCTTGGGCTCCTCCTTTTCTATTTGGTGAGGTTATCACTTGATGTCCCTGATGTTTTTGTTGCCTACTACTATTGTTTACCAGTTTCTACTTTGAAGGTTTTCTACTACAGTTTATCTTGGACATTTTTTGGTTGAGCCTTCTTGTTGTCTTTGGGGTTCTTCTTCGTTGTTGATAGCTCTCCCTTGATTGTTTATCTTCTTCTCTTGGTTGTTTCCCCTCTCTTTTGACTGCCACTGTTAGCCTCTCTTGCTATAGCATTTATGGTCTATTGTGATAGCCATAGTTCTGTTGTCTTAAGTTGCATATGCTACAGCATTCCTATAAGTTTTAGCAGATTTTGATTGGGCTATTTGGGGCTTCATATCAACCTTTAGTATTTTGGCATTTGAGGTTTCATATCAGCTTTGAGTTCTTTTGGGGTATCTATATCAGCCTTAGATTGTTGATGAGTTTGTTGATTGGTCTTGGTTTTGTTCTTGGCTAAACTGTCCACCTAGATCATGATGAGATCAAACCCTTGAGGGTTTGATCCATGACCATTATTAGGTATTTATGAGCATACAGAAAAGAGGACAGCAACCTAGCATCACAGGTAAATTTGTTCTTGTTTTTCAATCAAGGTAATGATCAGTTATTTCTTTTCTTATCATCAGATCTGATTATTCTTATGTTCAAAATTTGTTTGTATCCAAAATAATGTTTAGATTTGTTCATGTTTAGATCTAGATCAGAATTGTTTCCTACATGCTCAGATCTATTGTTTAATATACGTCATGAATTTTTGTTTTGCTTGTTGATCTATTTCTACAATAGTGAACAT
>JASDQU010100090.1:381299-403676 GCA_032191745.1 Picea mariana
ATATATATATATATATATATATATATATATATATATATATATATATATATATATATATATATATATATATATATATATATGTTCTAGTTTCCCTTAAATTTTAACATGGATTCAGAGCTTAGGGCGTGAAAAGAGCTCAATTGTAGAAGACTTTTGAGCCTGCATAGATCCACACCTAAGGGTTTGTTTACTCATATCAGCAGTAAGTTGTTTTATCATCCTTTGAGAGATCTAAATAGTAAATAGCATTATATCTTTGTCTATGCTAGATATCTTGAGCTAATTCATAACTTGTTGGTCCATGGAATTTTTGAGTAAGAACAACTTGTGTGTAGATTATAGAATCTTGTATTAATAAAACCTTGAGAAATATTTGTTTGGGAAAACTAGATCATGATGCCTCTGTTGATATTTGTTTCCAGTAGCTTGTGCTTAAGACCTTTTTTTTTAACATTTGGATTACAAGAAGTTTGATTTATGTTTTAAGGTTTGGCTTAAATCCTTGGGTAACAGTTTCTGAGTTTATATTCACTAAACATTGTTAAGAAATACTCCTTGATCTAATTTCATGATATTTGGTGTCAATTTCTAAATCACATTGATATGGATCTCCTAAGCATCAATGGCTTGGTAGATATTAGAAATTGAACTTGACTATATGGTGTGAATAATAAACTTATCCACACTCTTTGGAGAACTATTTTTCAAGCTTGATCTAAGTATGACATATTATCTCTTGAAATGTGATCATATGATAGCATCTTATTTTTTCTTTTGACTTCAATAAATGGAATTTTGATGATAGCATGGTGACTCCACACATTGTTAACATAAACTGTGTTAAAGTCTAGCATCTCCCATTTGGAGTTTTTATTTAGATTGTTGTCTCAAATAGTTACCTGAACACAGTAACTTCAAGAAGATAACTTAAATAATTTTTTGTTATGATTTCAATGCACATGGTTAGCAATAATGATGTAACACAGAGGTATACCAATAAGATCAAAACAAATCCTTCAATATTTTAAGAATCAAGACATGTAGACATATTCGGTAATGGAAAAGAAGTTGACTCCCACAAGTATGTTGATCTCTGCCAAGCTTCTAGGATTAAGAGGGAGATGATTGTGCTTTACAATCCCCATTTAAATGGGGTTACAGAAAGAAAGAACAGGACATTATGTGAGCCAACCAGAGCTATGATCAGGATCTTCCATTGGGTCAAAGTTGTCTATATTCAGGACAGATGTCTTCATAAAGCCTTGAAAGATTTAACTCCAGAAGAAGTCTTCACAAGTAAGAAGCCTTCATTTGATCACTTGTAAATATTTGATAGAGGACTAATTTAGAGCCCTCTAGAAAGAAAGGAACTTTTGGAAAACAATGAGACCTCATAAGCATATTGAATCTATATAGAGGTCAGTAGAGATGTGACTCTTCATGAGTCATTCTAGAGATCTTCCCTGTGATATAAGGAAGCGGGAATCTCTAATTTCATAATAGAAGGAGAAGGCTAGAAGGCCTTCAGTGGATCCCATAAGAATCTTGTTGAGTTTCCCTTAGAGAAACTTCCTGCCAAAACGAAGCCATCTTGATGCCACTTTAAAGGAAACAGAAAGACATTGCAGCAACTAAAGGTACCTTCAGAAGAAAAAAAGCAAGAAACCAGATAAATACTCAGGTGTGATAGATCAGTTGAATCTTGGGAATAACTCAGAAAATGTTTTTAAGAGACTGACAAACATTAAGTGTGAAATGATGCCTTGACAGAAGAGTATGAGTCAATAGTGAAAGATGATGTATGGGAAGTGGTCCCAAGACTTCAAGGAAAATCAATAGTAACCCCTAAATGGATTTACAAAATAAAGCATGTAGCAGATGGCAGTGTTGGCTAGATTTATGGCTCATAATTTATCTAAGGAAGAGGAGAGCGATTAGAATAAGATATTTCCTCCAATTTCCAGTTGAGCAAGTAGTTTATATTGAAAAACCTGTGGGTTTTGTGATCCACGGGAAAGAATCTCATATCTGCAAACTCAAGAAATCCTTATATGGTTTAAGACAAGCTCTGAGATCTTGGTATGGAAGAATTGTTAGTTTTTCTTCAGAGTCTTGGGTTCTCCAAGAGTATAGCAGATCCTAATATTTATATTAAAATTGTGAAGAATCATCATGTCATCTTGGATGATTTGTTCCTTACCAGAGAGGAACATATGATAGCCCATACTAAGAGGGAGTTATCAGCAGAATTTAAAATAAAGGGCTTGGGTCTCATGCATTACTTTCTTGGCTTAGAGGTGTGGCAGAAACCAAGTGAGATCCTTCTCTCCCCAAGAAAGTATGAAGTTGATGTGCTATGTAGTTTTGGCTTGCTAGAATGTAAGTCCATGACCACACCTATGATTACTAACCTAAAGAAGTTAAAAGATCAAGCTACAGGTTCAAATCCAGAAGATCCCACCGTATAGTGTCAGATCATTGGGTCCTTGATGTATCTAGTACATACCAGACCGAGAATTTGTTATGCAATGAATGTCCTTAGCCAGTTCATGATCATATTCACATGGTTGGTGTCAAGAATATTCTCAAATATGTCTGAGGGACTTTAGCCTATGGGCTCATATACACTTCCAATGGTGTTGTAATGCTTCATGGATATATAGATTCAAATTGGATGGGTAGTATAGTGGACCGAAAGAGAAGTTTCAGATATTATTTCAGTTTGGGTTCAGCTATGTTCTCCTGGTCCAGCAAGATGCAGAGCTCCATTTCCCAGAGCATTGTAGTGACAGAATAAATTATTGTAAGTGTTACTAATAGAGAAGTAGTATGGCTCAGATTTTTTCAGTGTTGATCTAGAACCCACAGTAATTCACTGTGATAACTAGAGTTGTGTAAATCTCTTCGAGACTCCTGTGTTTCATGATAGATCAAAACACATTGAGATGAGATATCACTATGTTCGGGACATATTGCAATAGAACATTCTCAGTATTCAGTGTGTTCTGACGGCAGAACAAACAACAGATATTTTGACTAAGACTTTGTCGTTGACAAAGTTTGTGTACTTCCAAGAAAAGCTTGATCACTATGTTTGGGACATATTGCAATAGAACATTCTCAGTATTCAGTGTGTTCTGACGGCAGAACAAACAACAGATATTTTGACTAAGAATTTGTCGTTGACAAAGTTTGTGTACTTCCAAGAAAAGCTTGGTGTTGCTAAGAATGCCTCTCTTGTTGAGAGGGAGTGTTGAAATTAGTGCAGCTACAATATCCATTCTCCGGAGGATGGAAAAGACCCTAGCTGAGATCTAGGGCCCCCAGTACACTCTTGGGGTTTCTTCATCTGGTACCAAGCAGTTAGAACCATGAAAAAATACCCTAGTGAGGGCCCCCAGTATATTGTTGGGGTTCTTGGTCAAGGACCAAGTATTAATCCCATGGATGTGTTCCAGGGAATCCTTGCTCGGTGCTTGGATTGATCCTTGGATGTGTTCCTTGGTGGTTGATGATATAAGTCCCTAGATGTGTTTTAGGGCCCCTGGATGTGTTATAGGGAATCATTGCTCAGTGCTTGGATCGATCCTTGGATGTGTTCCTTGGTGGTTGATGAGATAAGTCCCTAGATGTGTTTTGGGTCCCATGGATATGTTCCAGGGAATCCTTGCTTAACGCTTGGGTTGATCCTTGGTCTTGTAACATGGTGGATAAGACCCTAGATGTGTTCTAGGGCCCCTAGATGTGTTTTGGGGTAACCTGGTCTGGGACCAAGTGATTCTTGGTTGATTACCAAGATGTGATGATGTGTGATCTTCTTCTTCTCTCTCAGTATGGTCCATGAGACCTAGGAGTAGCTACAAATATGGACATGACCACATCATTGATGTTTCCTCTTATGCAAGGATGATAAAAGCTTATAAGTTATCATGAGACTTATGTGGATAGTTTTCCATTGAAGAAGACCCCTTTGACTTTTTCATATAGCCTCCTCTTGTTTAAGCCTCATTTCCCTTCTTGATCAATGTGGTGTTGGTATTCTTTAGTCACCGTTGACTTAATTGACTTTTAATTAATATTTTTTTTAAATATTAATTAATTATTCTTTTATTAATTATTTTTTATTGGGGCTTGACTTAATCCTAAAGATAGGGTTAACTTAGAAAACCCTAACCTACCCACCTAAGCTATAAATTAAGACCTGCCCCTCTCTCTTTTTTACACTCACTTGCTCTCCTCTTCTATGTCTGATTTTTTGCGGCTATCTCACATTGGCTCTTGTGTTGGGTGTACGACCTTCTTGGTGGACTCTCTCTCTTTTTTTAGGTGTTGCCTCCCAATTTTCTGTTCCTCTTACTTCCTGGTGGTTATTTCTAGTCTTCCTCTACTGGGTGTTTGAGTGTCACAAACCTCCCTCTTGTTGTTATAGGTGTTGTGACCTTCTTTGGGTTTCTCTCCTTTTTGACATTGTGTGTTGTGAGGGTTTTGTTATCTCCTAGGAATCCCCTTGGCTCCTCCCCTCTTCCTTCTTGTTGTCATTGTGTGTTGTGAGGGTGTTGTTGCCTCCTAGGCAACCCCTTGGCTCCTCCCCTCTTCATTTTTGTTGTTGTTGTGTGCCTTAAGGGTGTCGCTACCTTCTAGAAGCCCTTTGGATCCTCCTCTTGTGTTTGGTGAGGTTATCACTTGTTGTCCCTGGTGTTGTTGTTGCCTTCTACTATTGTTTACCAGTTTCTTCCTTGAGGGTTTTGTACTACAGTTTATCTTTGACATTTTTTGGTTGAGACTTCTTGTTGTCTTTGGGGCTCTTCATGGTTATTGATAGCTCTCCCTTGACTGTTGCTCTTCTTCTCTTGGTTTATACTCCTATATTTTGACCATCACTGTTACCCTCTCTTGCTACAGCTTTTATGGCTTATTGCAGTCCTATAAGTTTTAGCAGGTTTTGATTGGACTATTTGGGGCTTCATATTAGCCTTCAATTTTTTGGTATTTGAGGTTTCATATCAACTTTGAGTTCTTTTGGGGTATCTATATCAGCCTTAGCTTGTTGATGAGTTTGTTGATTGGTCTTGGTTTTCTTCTTGGCTAAATTTTCCACCTAGATCATGAAGAGATCAAACCCTTGAGGGTTTGATCCATGACCATTATTAGTTATTTCTGAGCATACAGAAAAGAGGAAAGCAACCTAGCATCACAGGTAAATTTGTTCTTGTTTTTAAATGAAGGTAATGATCAGTTATTGCTTTGCTTATCATCAGATCCGATTATGCTTATGATCAGAATTTGTTTAGATATCAAATAATGATTAGATTTGTTCATGTTTAGATCTAGATTAGAATTGTTTCATGCATGCTCAGATCTATTGTTCAATATACTTCATGAATTTTTGTTTTGCGTGTTGATCTATATCTACAATAGTGAACATTTAAAATATATATATATATATATATATATATATATGTTCTAGTTTCCCTTAAATTCTAACATGGTTTCAGAGCTTACGGCATGAAAAGAGCTCAATTGTGGCAGAATTTTGATCATGCGTAGATCCACACCTAAGGGTTTGTTTACTCGGATCAAAAGTAAGTTGTTTTATCATCCTTTGATAGATCTAAATAGTAAATAGCATTATATCTTTGTCTATGCTAGCTATCTTGAGATATTTCATAACTTGTTGGTTAATGGAATTTTTGAGTAAGAACAACTTGTGTGTAGATTATAGAATCTTGTCTTAATAAAACCTTGAGAAATAGTTGCTTGGGAAAACTAGATCACGATGCCTCTGTTGATATTTGTTTACAATAACTTGTGCTTAAGACTTTTTTTTTAACATTTGGATTACAGGAAGTTTGATTTTTGTCTTAAGATTTGGCTTAAATCCCTGGGTAACAAATTATGAGTTTATATTCAATAAACATTGTTAAGAAATATTGATTGATCTTCTTTCATGCTATTTGGTGTCAATTTCTAAATCACATTGATTTGGATCTCCTAAGAATCAATGGCTTGGTAGATATTAGAAATTGAACTTGACTATATGACGTGAATAATAAACTTATCCACACTCTTTGGAGAACTATTTTTCAAGATTGATTGAAATATGGCATACTATCTCTTGAAATGTGATCATATGACGGCATCTTAGTTTTTCCTTTGAATTCAATAAATGAAATTTTAATGGTAGCATGGTGACTCCACACATTGTTAACATAATCTGTGTTAATGTCTAGCATCTCCCATTTAGAGTTTTTATTTAGATTGTGTTCTCGAATAGTTACATGAACACAGTAACTTCAAGAAGACAACGTAAATCATTTTTTGTTCTGATTTCAATGTGCATGGTTAACAACAATGATGTAACGCAGGGGTATACCAATAAGATCATAATAAATCCTTCAATAATTTAAGAATCAAGATAGGTAGACATATTCAATAATGGAAAAGAAGTTGACTCCCAGTAGTATGTTTATCTCTACCAAGATTCTGGGATTAAGAGGGAGTTGACTATTCTTTACAATCCCTAGCTAAATGGGGTTATAGAAAGAAAGAACGAGAAATTATTTGAGGCAATCAGAGCTATGATCGGGATCTTCCATTGGGTCAAAGTTGTCTATATTCAGGACAGATGTCTTCATAAAGCCTTAAAATATTTAACTCCAGAAGAAGTCTTCACGAGTAAGAATCCTTCATTTGATCACTTGTGAATATTTGATATAGAACTAATTTAGAGCCCTCTGGAAAGAAAGAAATTTTTGGAAAACAATGAGGCCTCATAAGCATATTGAATCTATATAGAGGTCTGTAGAGATGTGACTCTGCATGTGTCATTCCAAAGATCTTCCCTGCAATATAAGGAAGCAAGAAGCTCCAATTTCATAACAGAAGGAGAAGGCCAGAAGGCCTTCAGTGGATCCCATAAGGATATTGTTGAGTTTCCCTTAGAGAAAATTCCTGCCAAAAGGAAGCCATATTGATGCCACTTTAAAGAAAACAAAAAGACATTGAAACACCTAAAGGTATAATTTCATAAAAGAGAAAGAAACGGGATAAATACTTAGCTCTTATAGTTCAATTGAATCTTGTGAATAACTCAGAATTTTGTTTTAAGAGACTGACAAACATTAAGTTTGAAAGGATACCTTGACAGAAGAGTACAAGTCAATAGTGAAGGATGATGTATGGGAAGTGGTCCCAAGAGATCAAGGAAAATCAATGGTAACATCTAAATGGATTTACAAAATAAAGCATGCGGCAGATGGCAGTGTTGGCTAGATTTATGGCTCATGATTTATCTAAGGAAGAGGAGAATGATTAGACTAAGATATTTGCTCCAATTGCCAATTGAGCAAGTAGTTTATATCGGACAACATGTAGGTTTTGTGATCCATGGGAAAGAATCCCATGTCTACAAATTCAAGAAAGCCTTATATGGTTTAAGACAAGCTCTGAGAGCTTGGTATGGAAGAATTGTCGGATTTTCTTCAGAGTCTTGGGTTCTCCAAAAGTATAGCGGATCCTAATCTTTATATAAAAATTGTGAAGAATCATCCTGTCATCTTGGATGATTTGTTCCTTACCAGAGAGGAACATATGATAGCCTAGACTAAGAGGGAGTTATCAGCAAAAATTAAAATAAAGAACTTGGGTCTCATGCATTACTTTATTGGCTTAGAGGTGTGGCAAAAACCAGGTGAGATCCTTCTCTCACCAAGCAAGTAGAAAGTTGATGTGCTATGCAATTTTGGCTTGTTAGACTGTAAGTCCATGACCACACCTATGATCACTAACCTGAAGAAATTAAAAGATCAAGTTACAGGTTCATATCTAGAAGACCCCACCGTATAGCGTCAGATCATTGGGTCCTTGATGTATCTAGTACATACTAGACCGGGAATTTGTTATGTAGTGAATGCCCTCAGCCATTTCATGAACATATTCACATGGTTGGTGTCAAGCATATTCTCAAATATGTCTGAGGGAATTTATCCTATGGACTCAGATACACTTCCAGTGGAGCTGTAATGCTTCATGGATATATAGATTCAGATTGGTTGGGCAATACAGTGGACCGAAAGAGCACTTATAGATATTATTTCAGTTTGGGTTCATTTATGTTCTCATGGTCTAGTAGGAAGCAGGACGTAGAATACATTATTGTAAGTGTTACTAATAGAGAAGCATTATGGCTCAGATTTGTTAAGTGATAACCAGAGTTGTGTAAATATCTTTGAGACTCATGTGTTTCATGACAGCTCGAAACACATTGACTATGTTCGGGACATAGTGCAATAGAACATTCTCAGTATTCGACGGTGGAACAAACAGCAGATATTTTGACTAAGCCTCTGTCGTTGACAAAGTTTGTGTACTTTCGAGACAATCTTGGTGTCACTGAGAGGGAGTGTTGAAATTATTGCATCTGCAAGAGCAATTCTTCGGAGGATGGAAAAGACCCTAGCTGAAATCTAGGGCCCCCAGTACACTCTTGGGTTTTCTTGGCCTAGGACCAAGTAGTTATATCCATGGAAAAAGACCCTAGTGAGGGCCCCTAGTATATTGTTGGGGTTCTTGGTCAAGGACCAAGCAGTAATCCCTTGGATGTGTTCAAGGGAATCCTTGTTCGATGCTTGGATTGATCCTTGGATGTGTTCCAGGGAATCCTTGCTTGATGCTTGGATTGATCCTTGGATGTGATCCTTGGTGGTTGATGAGATAAGTCCCTAGATGTGTTCTAGGGCCCTTGGATATGTTCCAAGGAATCCTTGCTTAACGCTTGGGTTGATATTTGGTCTTGTACCTTGGTGGATAAGACCCTAAATGTGTTATAGGGCCCCAAGATGTTTTCTAGGGTAATCTAGTCTAGGACCAGGTGATTCTTGGTTGAGTACCAAGATGTGATGATGTGTGATCTTCTTCTTCTCTCCCAGGATGGTCCATGATACCTAGGAGCAGTTGCAAAGATGGACATGACCACATCATTGATGTTTCCTCTTATGCGGGGATGATAAAAGATTATAAGTTATCATGAGACTTATGTGGATAGTTTTCCATTGAAGAAGACCCATTTGACTTTGTCATATAGCCTCCTCTTGCTTAAGCCTTGTTTCCCTTCTTGATTAATGTGGTGTTGGTCTTCTTTAGTCACCATTGACTTTATTGACTTTTAATTCATATTTTTATTAATTAAAATATTAATTAATTATTCTTTTATTAATTATTTTTTATTGGGGTTTGACTTCATCCTAAAGATAGGGTTAACTTAGAAAACCCTAACCTACCCACCTACGCTATAAATTAATACCTACCCCTCCCTCTTTTTTACACTCACTTGTTGTCCTCTTCTAAGTCCAATTTTTTGCTGCTATCTCACATTGGCTCTTGTGTTGGGTGTTCGGCCTTCTTGGTGGACTCTCTCTCTTTTTTGAGGTGCTGCCTCCGGAGTTTTTGTTCCTCTTTCTGGCTAGTGATTATTTTTGGTCTTCCTCTACTGGGTGTTTGAGTGCCACGGACCTCCCTTGTTGCTGCAGGTGTCGTGACCTTCTTTGGGCCTCTCTCCTTGATTCCACTGTGTGTTGTGAGGGTGTCGTTGCCTCCTAGGTATCCCCTTGTCTCCACCCCTCTTCCTTCTTGTTGTCATTGTGTGTTGTGAGGGTGTCGTTGCCTCCTAAGCAGTCCCTTGGCTCCTCCCCTCTTCCTTCTTGTTTTCGTTGTGTGCCTTAAGGGTGACATTGCCTTTCGGCATCCCTTTGGCTCCTCCTCTTGTGTTTGGTGAGGTTATCACTTGTTATCCCTGATGTTGTTGTTGTCTTCTACTATTGTTTACTAGTTTTTGCCTTGAGGGTTTTGTACTACAGTTTATCTTGGACAGTTTTTGGTTAAGCCTTCTTGTTGTCTTTGGGGTTCTTCTTGGTTGTTGATGGCTCTTCCTTGACTGCTTCTCTTCTTCTCTTGGTTTCTTCCCCTCTCTTTTGACTGCCATTGTTTCCCTCTCTTGCTACATCTTTTATGGTCTATTGTGACAACCATAGTTTTGTTGTCATAAGTTTCATATGCTACAGCAGTCCTATAAGTTTTAGCAGATTTTGATTGGGCTATTTGGGGCTTCATATCAGCCTTCAGTTTTTTGGTATTTTAGGTTTCATATCAGCTTTAAGTTCTTTTGGGGTATCTATATCAGCCTTAGATTGTTGATGAGTTTGTTGATTGGTCTTGGTTTTCTTCTTGGCTAAACTATCCACCTAGATCATGATGAGATCAAACCCTTGAGGGTTTCATCCATGACCATTATTAGCTATTTCTAATCATACGGAAAAGAGGACAACAACCTAGCATCATAGGTAGATTTGTTCTTGTTTTTCAATCAAGGTAATGATTAGTTATTGCTTTGCTTATCATCAGATTTGATTATGCTTATGTTCAGAATTTGTTTAGATCTAAAATAATGATTAGATTTGTTCATGTTTAGATCTAGTTTAGAATTGTTTCCTACATTCTCAGAACTATTGTTTAATCTACTTCATGAATTGTTGTTTTTCTTGTTGATCTATATCTTCAATAGTGAACATTTAAAAAATATATATATCTTTGTTATAGTTTCCCTTAAATTCTAACATTTAGAATCACGGGGAATATTAAATTATTAAAGTAAAAGAACATAAATGAAAGATAAATTTGACATTCTCCTTTACTTTCATGTTCGAGAGAGGTTCCAATCTCATCGGACATGATATGGAGAAAGTAGAATTTCATATCCCATTCAAAATTCAGCAAACTTAAAAGTTTTCAGGATTTGCCACATTGCAGTGTTTCCATTGGATTTTATCATGTATGAAGTTATGGGATTGACATTTTATCATTGTTGAACTCCTCTGCCATGATTTTAGAAAAAATGTAATGGAGAAAATATAATTTTTGCCTCTAAACTTGGAAAGGATGTCCTATCTTCTAATCTTTCAATTTTCTAATTATGAGAAATACAATGGTTATAGTCTATAAATGATATATGAATCATGATTTATAATTTAATAATTATTATGTTACATTTTTTTCATGTGGTTCACGACACCAGATATCGGTGCTCGCTACATCCACAGATAACCCCGCCCCCTCCCCCCCTGCCAAAATCCACAAGAGTACATGGGGAGACCAAGCATTTTTCAAAATTGTAACACTTTGTTTTCTCCCAAGATTGCAATTATGCACAAACTTCATATATTAACAATATGAGGCATGTAATTGTGTTTTTATTTAATATAAACACCAAACTATTGACTAAGAGGGAACAACCTTGATAAGTATTGACCATGATACACCAGAAAAAATTGATGAGGTAGAGGGATTGATGGAATGGTTGAGTGAAGTGGAGTTGAGATGCATTAATGAACAAAATAGGAAGCTTACACGGCTAACTAATCTATGCTTGCAATATAATAATTTCACCTACCAGCACACCAGACTGATGAGAAGACCGCGTGACCATTAAGAGAAGGTCACAGAGCTGATTCAGTAGTAATGACTATGATAGTTGGCCCATACATAGAGAAAATGACCAATTGAATAACTGATGGGGAATGTACCACGAAACCTCCCTTTCAGATTTTGAAGGGAAAATTGCAGGTTACGTCTGCAGGAAACTGAAAAGATCCCTAGGGAATGGAAAAGAAGACTAGGGGAGGAAAAATGAAACACGCATAGGGGAAGACAGAAGAGAGTAATCAGATAGGAGGAGAGGCCATGTAACAGAGATTACACCCAGAGATAGAAGAATACAATAGAAGATAGATATGGAAAAAGGATCAGAGACAAGAAAGAGAGCGCAAAGGCACGAATGTGTTGATTGAGAAAGAAAAGAATATATTTCTGGAAGAAAATACGAACCTTGTCTGAGTTGTTGATGACAACCTTGAACAGAGAAGACCTGGATTCCCGAACAATAGTGGGTTTCACCTTAGTGCTTACTAGATAGAAACCGACACTTGTAAGGGGAGGTCGTCGAGGGACTATTGAGCAAAGAAGGGACTCCCTTGTGCAGAGAAAATCCAATTTAGAAACCACCTGATAACCTTGTATAGAACTGAAGCTTAGTGGGAGGTGGCAACTTTTGTTGTGTCAAAGGAGGAAGGAGAGTAACCTTCCTAGATCATCGCAGACTCAAAATCCTGCTGAGTCAATTTCCTCGGTGGTATCATGGCTTGGCACGGGGGTGGCGTGTTGTAGGAAGTGACTCTACAGCAAGGCCTAACGCTGGGAGGAAAGGCGTCCTCTCTCAGTCAGTTGGATTGGATTATTTATTTATCAAATAAGTGTTCATTTGTACTGAAGCTAACTGTGAATGAAGTTATTAAAAGGCTCCTGAATGAAACAATCGTATGATAACATGTATTAGTATTTGAATCTAAGAAAAAGTATGTGTACTTAACTTATGATTTTGAATGTTGTAAGATGAGCTATGTTATAATGTGTATTATTGCCTGGTTAAATCATAAAAACAAATAAATGCAAATTGTTATGTGCTCGAATACTCTATATGTTCCTTGTGTGGAGAACCTACAAATCATGTGAGGCTTTAACCTTAAGTTTGAAAGTTTGTAATGGTCGTAGAATCGTTTCGAGTCCTTGTAATTCAGAATCGAAGTCTTACATAACTCGAAAACGACTAAGTCCTTAGAGTGGACAGTTATGATTATGTAAAACATGTATTGGTCAGCAGAGAACAGCGATCGTTGATCTAAAGAGATCGTGATCATTGATCAATGGGTTGTTTAGAGTTAAGGCATCAAAAATATCCCCCGAATGTGGTGGGAAATACTCTGAACGAGAGATCCTGAAACGAACCATTCGGAGTGAGGTTTTCAGAAGGAAACCTCATGTGTTGTAAGAACACCTCCGAACGAGAATATGCGAAGTTGAACATGTGTGGGCCATAGATCGGAAAGCAGGCGAGATAAACTCTCAGTCATTCATCATAGAGGGTCCCACTTAGTAAGACGAGAGGAAGAGAGTGCGATATGACTAGGAGAATAAGTGTGAGGACGCATGTCAGTGGTTGATTTGTCGACTAGATTTAAAGTGAGTCTCGCTGGCTCTGAGTTGATTGTTTTTCAAAGTATGACTTCGAAGGATTCGGAGTACTCCTATGATGGCTTGGAAGTGCGAGTCTAATAGGGGGAAGATCTCAACCGTAGGTCAGTGAATGGAGAGATGGAATAGTAACCATCAATCCGTCGTGAGTCTCGTCAAAGTCAAGAAGAGCAATATTAGCGTCATAACTGACGTGGCACGCCAGTTGGGTAGCCAGATTGATTTTAGGGTGACAGGTGTCAGTGATCCATCGGTTGATGAGTTGAGCGCAATCGATCAAGGCCGAAGAAACTTGGACCAAATAGATCTTGATCGTCGATCGATAGACCGTCATGTGCATCTACTCCGTCCATCAAGGAGAGGAGAATATTTCTCGATACCTTAGTTTCGGAGCAATGAAACTACTTAGGCCATTCTAACTCCGAACGGATGGTATCGAAAGGGAATATTCTTGGATATTGTATCCATCGGAGGTGAGTGATGAGGGTATCATAAGAAATTCTAAGCGATAATGACGGAAAGCCTACGTGGATTGGAATTTCCCCGTGGCATAATTGATAGGCGCCACATCGATGTTACGTTATCACCATGCCATATGGAAAGTGTGATGAGATTTCACGTGGACGCCATGTGTCAGTGGTATAGAAGTTGAAAACCAAAGAACTTTGGAAGGTCATAAATTTCATTCTAGAGCTTAGTTTTGAGCGAAATTGCAATTATTCGAAAGCTCTCGATGAGCAGAAGACGATGGAGCTGTGAAAAAGAGGATTTGAGATAGTTGAGAAAAGAAAAAATTATAATACCCCATCCCTTAAAAGGACACTTAGGGGTTGGGTGTGTTATAGAGTGGTATCAAAGAAAAGTTCAAACTCTAGGTTTGAATGGGTCACCAATACCACTTAAGATTGTTTTAAAAAAAAGGATTTTGTGTTGTCTGGAATGTATAATTCAAAACACTAACATGAAATTCTAATGGTAATTATTGTTTCAACACATAAGACGAGTTGAAAATTTGACAAAAATGAATGGTGCAACACAACATGGATGACATCTCACACCTCAAGGAAACCCCTCCAGATTTGATGGCCACTATGATAAGTCTAAAGGCAGATAATGAGAGGCGTATGAAAGCCCATGCTGAACAGGTAGAGTTGAATGCATTTCTACTGCAGAGTCTGTCTGAAATACAAAAAAAATTGCAACAAGGTCCTAGCAATGCAGAATTACAGCAGTCGGAGAGGTTGAAAACCCCTTCAAATGCCCAAAAGCATGGACTAGCTCACAATGATGCGGGAAAGAGTTCTTCCAAAATAAAGCATCAAGTCACTAAGAGAGGAAAATCGAGTGGAGGCATTTCCATGGAGTCCTCTAGTCGAAAGACTCTTTCAACATGGAATCCATTATTTCTAAGAAGAGAAAGAGGAAGAAATCTCAGAGTTTTCTGAATGAAGAAATCAAGAAGGCTAAGTCGCCTACCTTTGATGGTGAAATAAAGAAAGGAGAGGAAGACGAAGCATGGATATTTAGTTTGAAAAAGTACTTTCGAGTACATAATTATTCAAACAATACCAAGGAAAGAATTGCAGTGTTTAACCAGAATGGAGGGGCTTCCATTTGGTGGGAAGACGTCAAGGAAATCAAAAGGATAAAGGAAAGCAAATTAACCTGGAAATGGTTTGAGAGATACTTTTGCAAAGCTTACCTATCTAAAAAATATTATGACAAAAAAATAAAGGAATTCTATGAGCTTAAGATGGGGAAGCTTACCTTGGATGCGTATGCAAAAATATTTATGGAGATGTTGAGGTATGTTCCCTGAGAAGGTGAGAATACGACATTTTCTCAGAGGGCTACCACAGTGATACCATGATCGAATTGAGTTTGACAAACCCAAGTCGTTGGAAGACACCATTCAAAAGGCCAAATGATGTTACGATGAGTCTAAGAACAAGCACGAGTCTTCCAAGGATTGGAAAAGAAAGGACAATAGTGGATTCCATAAGAAGGGATTCAAGTCTTTTCCCCGCAATAATTCCAAAAAGGATGCACAGTAGGGTCAGCTAAGCAAGTGTGTGCATCATCAAAAATTTTCGTCTCAAAGTAGGAATAAGCCAGCATAGCAAGAAAGGAAAAGAGTAGAGGATCCCAAGAAAGGACCTTGGTGATGTTGGGGATGTGGAGAGCCACATTTGTTGAGGGATTATCCCCTCAGGAAGCATGACAACAGAAGAGTATATAACGTGCCAGAGGCAGCTACAGCCAATGACGTAGCCAGGAGTGTACCAAGAATCTATACAGTGGTATAAAATCAGCAAGCAGATCACCAAGCCTCTATGGTGGAATTGGAAGGTGGAACTAGAGGGAGAATTCCAGCCAGAGCCCCAATGCATCCTAGGCAAGGAAGAAACAATGCTCTGGAACCAATGGAAGCACTTTGGAGCAGATGAAGCTACATAGGAGTTGGAAGATACCATGAGATTGGCATACCCATTTTTATTTACTGTATAATTGTAAATACATGGCATTTTAAATGTTGAGGACGGTGTTTCTTTAAGGGGGAGGGGAATGTAACACCTTGTTTTCTCCCAAAATTGTAATTATGCACAAACTTCATATGTTAATAATATGAGGCATGTAATTGTGTTTTGATTTAATATAAACACTAAAGTTTTCACTTAGAGGGAACAACCTTGATAAGTATTGGCCATGATACACCAGAGGAAATTGATGAGGTAGAGGGACTAATGGAATGGTTGAGTGAAGTGGAGTTGAGATGCATCAATGAAGAAAATAGGAAGCTTATACATCAAGCTAATCTATGCTTGCAAATATAATAAATTCACCTACCAGCACGCCAAACTGATGAGGAGACCACGTGACCATTAAGAGAAGGTCGCAAAGTTGGTTGAGTAGTAATGATTGTGGTAATTGGCCCATACAGAGAGAGAATGGCCAATTGAATAACTAATGGGTAATGTACCACGAAACCGCCCCTTCATATTTTGAAGGGAAGACTGCAGGTTACATCTATAGGACGCTACATAGATTCCGAGGGGATGGAAAAGAGGATTAGGGGAGGAAAAACGCAATGCACGCAGAGGAAGATAGAAGAGAGTAATGAAATAGGAGGAGAGGCCCTGTAACAGAGATTGCACCCAGTAACAGAAGAATATAATGGAAAATAGAGCAGGAAAAAGGCTCAGAGACAAGCAAGAAAGCGCAAAGGCACAAATGTGTTGATTGAGAAAGAAAAGAATAGATTTCTCGAAGAAAATAGGAAGCTTTTCTGAGTTTTTAATGATCACCCTAAACAAAGAAGACTTGTATTCTCGAACAAGAGCAATAGTGAGTTGCAGCTTGGTTCTTACTAGATAGAAACTGGCACTAGTAAGGGGAGGTTGTCGAGGGATTGTTGAGAAGAGAAGGGACTCCCTTGTGCAGAGAAAATACAGTTTAGAAACCACCTGATAAACCTGTAGAGACCCAAAGGTCAGTGGGAGGTGGCAACTTCTGATGTGTCAGAAGAGGAAGGAGAGTAACCTTCCTAGATCGTCGCAAACTCGGAACCCTGCTGAGTCAATTTCCTTGGTATCATGGCTTGACATGGGGGTGGCGTGTTGTAGGAAGTGACTCTACAGCAAGGCCTAAGGTTGGGAGGAAAGGCATCCTCTCTCAGTTAGTTGGACTGAATTATTTTTTTATCAGATAAGTGTTCATCTGTACTGAAACTAAAAGTGAATGAAGTTATATAAATGCTCTTGAATGGAACAATCGTATGATAACATGTATGAATATTTGAATCTAAGAAAAATTATGTGTACTTTACCTATGATTTTGAATGTTGTAAGATGATCTATGTTATGATGTGTATTGTTCTCTGGTTAAATCGTAAAAACGAATAAATGCAAATTGTTACCTGCTCAAATACTCTATATGTTCCTTGTGTGGAGGGCCTACAAATCATGTGAGGCTTTAACATTAAGTTTGACAGTTTGTAATGGTCGTAGATCGTTTTGAGTCCTTGAAAGTCAAAATCAAAGTCTTGCAAAACTCGAAAAATGGCTAAGTCCTTAGAGAGAATAGTCATGTTTTTGTAAACCCTATATTGGTCAGCGGAGAACAGCAATCGTTGATCGAAAGAAATTGTGATCGTTGATCAGTGGGTTGTTCGGAGTTAAGGAATCAGAGAGATTCCATGAACGTGGTGGGAAAGACTCCAAATGAGAGATTCTGATACGAACCATTCGAAGTGAGGTTTTAGGAAGGAAACCTCATGTGTTGTAAGAACACCTATGAACGAGAAGTTATGAAGTTGAACGTGTGTGGGTCGTAGATCAAAAAGAAGGGGAAATAAACTCTTAGCGGTTAATCATAGTAGGTTTCACATGGTAAGACGAGAGGAAGAGAGAGTGAGAGATGACTAGGAGCGTCAGTGTGAGGACGCATGTCAATGGTCGATTTGTCGACTGGATTGAGAGCGATTCTAGTTGGCTCAAAGTTCATTGTTTTTTGGAGTATGACTTTGAAGGATTCAGAGTACTCCTCTGATGGCTTGGAAGTGCGAGTCGAATAAAAGGAAGATCTCGACCGTAGGTCGGTGAATGGAGAGATGGCACGATAATCATCGATATGTCATGAGTCTAGTCTAAGTCATGAAGCGCAGTATTAACGTCATGACTGACGTGGCATGTCAGTGTAGAAACCAGAGTGATTTTAGTGCGATACGTGTCATTCATCCATCGGTTGATGAGTTGAGCACAGTCGATCAAGGCCGAAGAACCTTGTACCCCGAATGGATCTCAACCGTCGGTCGTGAGACTGCGACGTGCGTCTACGTCGTCCATCGAGGAGAGGGGAATATTCATCGATAACCTGATTTCAGAGCAGTGAAACTGCGCAATCCATTCGAACTCCGAACGGATGTTATCGAAAGGGAATATTCCTCGATACCGTATCCACCGAAGGTGAGTGATGAGGGCACCAGAAGAAAGTCCGAGCGATAACGACGGCAAGCCTGCGTGGATTGGAATTTCCACGTGCGGGATTGATAGACGCCACATTGGTGTTACGTTGTCACCATGTCAAATGGCAAGTGTGACAAGATGTCACGTGGATGCCACATGTCAGTGGTATAGAAGTCAAAAACCCAATAACTTTGGAAGGTCATAAATTTTGTTTAGAGCTCAGTTTCAAGAGAAATTGCCATCGATTGGAAGCTCTCGACGAGCAAAAGACGATGGAGTTGTTAAAGAGAGGATTTGAGATAGTTGAGAAAAGAAAAAATTCTAATACCCCATCCCTTAAAAGGACACTTAAGGGGTGGGTGTGTTACAAAGTGGTATCAGAACAGAGTTCAAACTCTAGACTTGAATGGGTCACCAAAACCACTTCAGATTGTTTAAAAATATATATATATATTATGTTGTCTTGAATGCATAATTCAAAACACTAACATGAAAGGCTAATGGTAATTATTGTTTCAACACGTAGGACGAGTTGAAAAGTTCACAGAAGTGAATGGTGCAGCGCAGCATGGATGACATCTCACACCTCAGAGAGAAGAGTCTAATGGCCGAAGGGATAGAGAAACCCCTCCAGATTTGATGGCCACTGTGAAAAGTCTGAAGGAAAATAATGACAAGCTTATGAGATCCCATGATGAATACGCAAAGTTGAACACAATTCTACTGCAGAGTCTGTCCAAAATTAAAAAACATTTGCAACAAGATCCTAGCAATGAAGAATTACAACAGTCAGAGAGGTTGAAAACCCCTTCGAATGCCCAAAAGCATGGACTGGCTCACAACGATGTGGGAAAGAGTTCTTCCAAAAGAAAGCATCAAGGCACTAAGAGAGCAAATCAAGTGGAGACATTTTCACAGAGTCCTCTAGTCGAAAGACTCTTCCAGCAAAACGAACCAGGAGTGGCACGGAATCCGGTATTTCTAAGAAGAGAAAGAGGAAGAAATCTCATATTTTTATGACTAAAGAATTCAAGAAGGCTAAGTCACCTACCTTTGATGGTGAAATAAAGAAAGGAGAAGAAGTCAAAGCATGGCTATTTAGTTTGAAAAAGTACTTCCGAGTACATAATTATTCAGACAATACCAAGGCAAGAATTACAATGTTTAACCTTAATGGAGGGGCTTCCATTTTTTGATAAGACCTCAAGGAAATCAAAATGATAAAGGAAAGCAAATTAACCTGGAAACAATTTGAGAGACACTTTTGCAAAGCTTACCTATCTGAAAAATATTATGATGAAAAAATAAAGGAATTATATGCACTTAAGATGGGGCAGCTTACCTTGGATGTGTATGCAAAAATATTTATGGAGTTGTTGAGGTATGCTCCCTACCTTAAGGATGAGAAGAAGAGAATCCAACATTTTCTCAGTAGGCTACCACAGTCATACTAGGATCGAATTGAGTTTGACAAACCCAAGACATTGGAAAACACCATTCGAAAGGCCAAATGTTGTTACAATGAGTCTAAGCATGAGCATGAGTCTTCCAAGGATTGGAAAAGAAAGGACAAGAGTGGATTCCAGAAGAAGGGATTCAATTCTTTTCCCCGCAAGAATTCCGGAAAGGATGCACAGTCGGGTTGGCCAAGCAGGAGTGTGCATCAACAAAAAATTTCGTCTCAAAGTAGGAATAATCTAGCATAGCAAGGGAAAGAGCAGAGCAGCACAAGAAAGGACCTTTGCAATGTTGGGATGTGGAGAGCCACATCTGTTGAGGGATTTTCCCCACAGGCAACATGACAACAGAAGAGTATATAACGTGCAAGAGGCAGCTACAGTCAATGACGTAGCCATAAGTGTACCAAGAATCTATGCAGCGGTGGAAAATCGGCAAGTAGATCACCAAGCTTCTGTAGTGGAATTGGAAGGTGGAACCAGAGGGAGAATTCCAACCAGAGCCCCAATGCATCCTAGACAGGAAAGAAACAATGCTCTGGAACTGAGCCATCGCGCAAGTCAACGTGCAATGGAAGATCTTTGGAGCAGATGAAGCTACATGGGAGCTGGAAGATGCCATGAGACTGACATGCCCATTTTTGTTTATTGTATAACTATAAATACATGGTGTTTTAAAAACCAAGGGCGATGTTTCTTTAGGGGGGGGGATGGGAATGTAACACTATGTTTTCTCCCAAGATTGTAATTATGCACAAACTTCATATGTAAACAATATGGGGCATTTAATTGTGTTTTGATTTAATATAAACACCAAATTGTTGACTGAGAGGGAACAATCTTGATAAGTATTGCTCATGATACACCAAAGGAAATTGATGAGGTAGAGGCACTGATGGAATGGTTGATTGAAGTGGAGTTGAGATGCATCAGTGAAGAAAATAGGAAGCTTGTACAACAAGCTAATCTATGCTTGCAAATATAATAACTTCACCTACCAACACATCAGACTGATGAGGAGACCACGTGACCATTAAGAGAAGGTCGCAAAGATGGTTGAGTAGTAATGACTACGGCAGTTGACCCATACAGAGAGAGAATGACCAGTTGAATAACTGATGGGGAATGTACCATGAAACCGCCCCTTCAGATTTTGAAGGGCAGACTACAGGGTACGTCTGCAGGACACTACAAAGATCCCGAGGAGATGGAAAAGACGACCAAGGGAGGAAAAATGCAACGAGCACAACGAAAGACAGAAGAGAGTAATCAAATAGGAGGAGAGGCCCTGTAATAGAGATTTCACACAGAGACAAAAGAATACAACGAAAGATAGAGCAGGAAAAAGGATCAGATACGAGAAAGACAGCACAGAGGCGTGGATGTGTTGATTGAGAAAGAAAAGAATAGTTTTCTAGAAGAAAATAGGAAGCTTGTCTGAGTTGTTGATGATCACCCTGAACAGAGAAGACTTGGATTCCCAAACTGGAGCAATAGTGGGTTGCAGTGTTGAAATAATGTAATTGCAAAGTGTATTCTTATTATTATCTGATATAGTATTCATTGGATCAATCCCCATTGTGGATTGATCATGTCGGCTATTGTAATAGGACCAAATCCCCTTTTGTGGATTGGTCAAATGATAATTATAATAGGCAGAATAAGAAGTCGGCCCTAGCAGATATTAAAGAGGCCCCAGAGTATATTAAAGGTGGTTATAACCACCTAGTTTGAGAAGTCGGCCCTGCCAGTGAAGAGGCACTTCACACGTGCTAGTCTTGTATAAATAAAGAGGCCAGCGCCTCACTTAGACACAAAAACTCACTTGCTCATTTGAGAGACAAGTTTCGGAATTTCAGTTGGAGAAGAAAGAGAGAGAGTGGCGCATCTTTTGGAGAGGATCTTATGTATTAGCTTGAGTTATCTTGGCATTGTATTGGCTATCTATAATAAAGAAGTTTTGTTGGGTTTTCTTCCCCTAGAGGGTTTCCCAAGATAAATGTTGTCTCTTGTGATTGTGTATTTCTCAGTGATATTTTCTTTATGTTGTTGTTATCTATTGAAATGCAAAGAACTATAATAATGGCATAAACATTAACATGGTATCAGAGCCAAGCTGAAGAGAGCATCTTTCGCAAGAGAAAAAAGTCACTGTTGTCGTACATGCAAATTAGGGATTTTTTATGGTGAAGTTTTCCAGCCCCAAAACCATCTAGAAAAGTGTGTCCTCCCTCAAAGATTACTTTGGCATCATCAGCGTACCTTTTTAGTGGGTGGATCTCCCGGAAAGTGAAACCCTAGTTTCACAAAAGTACCAGAAAACCAGTGAACCAAAAGTACCAGAAGTACCAGAGTACCAAAGGTACCAGAAAACCAGAAGCACCAGTCCAGAAATCCGCATATCAAGTTTGGAAGGGTAAAAGTTGGATTTTCCCAGAGCCAAGCACACCAAGCTACTCGCCTCAGCCAAGCGCATCTCCTAGTAAGTTCAAAATTTGATTTTGAGCACTTTCATTTTTTGGTCATTTTCCTAGCTCCAGGTAAAAGATGTCTGCAAGCACGAAGCTTGCTAACAAACTAGAAGGCGTGGAAAACTTTCGTGCCTAGAAGTATAGGATCGGCCTGGTCCTTGCAGAGAATGACCTAGCAAGATTCATCAAAGAAGAAGTGTCGGAACCCGAAGATGCCGCAAAGAAAGCATAGCATCAAAAGGACACAATCAGGGCCCAAAGAATCATTGCAGATTCAATCAAAGACCACCTGATTCCTTATGTGTCATCAAAGAACACTCCAAAAGAAATGTTTGATGCCCTAAGCCGACTGTACGAAGGAAAGAACATAAACCGGAAGATGAATCTAAGAACTCAACTAAAGAA
>JASDQU010100090.1:446535-457142 GCA_032191745.1 Picea mariana
CCCAAATTGTTTGACTATAGTGGAAATGGTTGAAAATGTGTTCCATAGTTTCCTCCTGTTGTTGACAAAGGGCAAAGATTGATGGGACTATGAAACCCCACGTTTTAAGATTGTCCCAGGTGAGGATGCAATTTTGAACTGTGAGCCAGAGGAAGATGGACACTTTATGCTAGAGTGTCGAGTTCCAGATCTTTCCCCAGATACTCTCCTTTTCTTGATCTTGGTAGTTCCCCTGCAAGTAGTATGCTTCTTTGACCAAAAAATTTCCAGTTGTGGAGTGCCCCCATCTGAGAATGTTTGGGCCTACACTGGTGGAGATTTTCCAATGGTTTGTACAGGCTCGCTAGGTTTGGAGGTCCATGTCCCTTGGGAGGTGTAGTTCCGGGTGGTTTGTCTTCCAATTGTGCCATGGCAGGTTCCTCTCAGACATTCTCCAAATATCCTTAACCCATCTGAAGAGGTCAGGTTGCAGTAAATGGCGAAGGGGGTTAAGTTCTTCTGGAGTGGCTAGAGGCACTTGTTGTTGCCATCAATCCTTCCATAACAATGCACTTTCACCATTCATGATTTCCCAGAAAGCATATTTCTGGACTAATTGTCTGTTGAGCCAGGCCGTGTTCCAAATATTCAATCCCTGAATCTAGTCGTTGAATTTGATTAATTGATATGTTGGGGTGGTCAGGGCATATTTTGTTTCCAAATTTGTGCCCAGAGTTCTGTAGGGTGCTTAAGCCATCGCCACCATAGTTTAGCTCCCATAACTTGATTAATTTTTTCTAGGTCGCGAAGCCCTAGTCCGCCTAGAGATTTGGTCTTGCAAATCTTATCCCAGCCCACTAAAGCACACTTTTTATCAGGGTGGTGCCCATGCCATAAGAAGATGCACTGTATGCTTCTGATGGCTCGAATGACAGACTTAGGTGTTGATAGAGACGTGAATAGATAGGTTGGCAAGGCTTGCAGGATTGATTTGAGGAGCACCATCTGAGCTGCGATATTAAGAGGTCTGAAGGTCCAGTTGTTGAGTCTATTGGAAATGGAGAGAAGCAGACTGTCCTAGGAGATGGAGCGTGCAGAAGCCCCTGTGAGGGGTATGCTGAGATAATTGGACGGAAGGGATCTCTTGGGTATACATACGAAGAGGGAAATATGATTTTGGACAACGACCGACGTGTTGAAGAAGTAAATCTTAGATTTATCAAGGTTAAGAGCCATTCCCAATGCATCCACAAAACCAGTGAGAATGGAATTGAGTTTGGTGGCTTCTTGAGCTGTTGGGGTGTTTAAGAGGAGGGTGTCATCAACAAAATGGCTATGCGAGGGGGCTAGTTGAATGTTGTGTAGGGGGAGGCCTTTGAGGGAACCCTCCAAGACCGAGGCTTTAAGGGAGCATCCCAGACCTTCCACTATTAAAAAAAATAGGAAGGGAAAGAGGGGGTCTTCTTAATGGATTCCTATGCTAGGGGAAAAGGGTTGGGAGGGCACTCCATTGACTAGTATAGAGAAAAATGTTGAAGAGGTGAGCCTCATGATCCAATTCACCCAGTGGTTGTCGAAACAAAAGGCTTCTAGCAAGGACCGCGTCTACTACCAATTGATTCTGTCAAAATATTTTGAAAGGTCGAGTTTGATAAGAATACCTGGAATCTTAGTCATCTTTAGCGAGTGGATAACCTCATGAGAGAGGATGACATTGTCCATGATTTTTCTACCTTCCACATAGCCTTCTTGTTCTTTGGAAATGACAAAAGGTGGGACTGGCTTGAGACGCGTGGCTATAACCTTGGTGATGATTTTGTAGATGACATTACATAGGGAAATCGGTATGTATTGTTTGGGGTGAGTGACTCTCTCCTCTTTCGGGATGAGGGTGAGGAAGGTGGCATTAAGGGCGAAGATGACTTGACCTGAGGTTCTAGATTCCTCCACTACCTGCCAAATCTCTTCCTTGATCATGTCCCAGCAGTGATGAAAAAAGTTCGTGGTGAAGCAATATGGACCTGGCGCTTTCCTTGGGGGAATTTATCTGACTACACGGTCCACTTCTTCTTCAGTGATGGGCCTCATTAAGGCTTCATTATGTTCCTGATTTACCAGGGAGGTTATGTGCTTGGTTATTTTTTCGATTGTCGACTCTCTGTCATCATTGGTTTTTGTTAGAAGGTATTTGTAGTAGTTTGTTAGTTCCTCGGCAATTTGGTTTTTCTCTCTTATGGGTTTACCTTGATAATCCTCTAACTGAGTTATCATGTTTATGTATCTACAATGCACTATTGTTCTGTGGAAGAATTTGGTGTTCCTCTTTCCCTCTTTGAGCCATTGAACCTTGGATTTCAGACGCCATAGGATTTCTCCTTGCTTTTTTTGTTCTTCTAGTTCCACCTGAAGTTCCTCTTCTTCCTTCATTTATTATGTGGTTCTGATTCCTGAAATGAAGGTTTTTTGCAGAGTTTCCAGTCTATTCTCAATTTCCTGCATCTGTTGAAGTATGTTTCCAAAGGTGGTTTTATTCCAAAGCTTCATATGTATCTTGAAAATTTTGAGTTGCTGCTGAAATTTATACATGCAGGTACCATGTTCTATTTCATCTTGGTTCCACCAAGACGCTATGAGCCGATGAAAATCAGGTTGGGAGAGCCATAATTTCGCAAATCTAAATGGTTTGAGTTTTGGCGTCGCCCCTGCGTCCAGACGAAGTGAGGCGAGCCAGTGGTACGAGCCTACTCTTGGAAGAATGTTGGTCTCTATGGTCGGATCCTCCACCAACAAGGCTTCCATTACGAGGAAACAGTCTAGCTAGAAAGAAACCTGCTGATGTCCAGATCTGCGGTTGGACCAGGTGAAAATGCTATTTCGGGCTTCTATATCTACAAGATTTAGCTGGTCAATGAGGGTTTTGAACTTACCACTATCTTTCTTTAGCCATTTACTACCTTCTATTTTTTCCTCCAGATTCAGGATCATATTGAAGTTGCCTCCCAGCACCCAGTTGGGTGTGCTCAATAATGATTTGACGGAATTTATTCACTTCATGAAGCTCTCTTTGTCCTGTGGTCTTTGAGTTCCGTAAACATTTGTGATTTCCCCTTCCTTGGTCGATCCTATGACTGTGAAGTGTGTCGCGATCGTACCTACAGTGGAGAAGGTTCGATCTATTGTGACAGTTGTGGGGTTCTATAAGATTTCTATCCTCCTGACGCACCAGAGGATTCTGTGTGGAGGGAGTCACACCCTCTCCAACAGTGGTGAAAGATAGTTTATGCTTCTTCTCCAACACATTTTGTCTCTTGTAGCAGGAGAACATATGAATTTTCTGCGCATATACAGTCTTGGAGAGTCCTTTGCTTGGATCTTTCATTGAGTCCTTTGATGTTCTAGGTTATGATCTTCATCATAATGATTAGGGAGGTGGATGGAGGTATCCCTCCGAGATCCTTTGAACCTAGCCTAAGTTGACCATGAATTTCCCTACCTCTTTGATGAGCTGGTGTGTGGATTTGCGGTCTCATGTTTTATTTTCTCATGGAGTGTGCTTTGAGTTTGTGCTTGGGTCTATGGCTATGCCCATCAATGCAGTAGATCCGATTGTGGAATATATGAAGAACTTATGAACCTTTCTGAGTTATTCTATAGAGATTGCTTGCAAATCCTTCTGATTGAGGGCCTCCTCTATTTTTTCAATATCTATGTCTGCCAAGTCTTGCTCATCTAACTGCATCAGGGTGTCCCCATTTTCCCTCGGCTTTCCTCCTAGGTGATCTTCTTTTCTTTGGGAAGATGGGTGCATGACATGACCTTTTCCTTTCTCTTGGATTTTTTCTTTGTGGGGATCTTGGATCTCTTCTTCTTCCGGCAGCTGATTTAGAATGTCATAGGAGTTCTTGGTGGTTATTTTTTGAGTGTTGCCTGGAGTCTACTTCCGTGGAGGGTTTCGTTTCCGTCTTGTGACTGTGGTGAATTTGTCTTTTTGTTTGTTCTCTTCGGCTTTGGGGGCTTGGGCATTCAGGGGGCAGTCTTTAAAGAGGTGTCCATGCTCATGACATTTTCTACAGCAAAATTGGATGTTCTCATAGTCTATTGTTTGGTTCCAATCCTCATCCTGATATTCCAGGGTTACTGAACCTGGTAATGCTTTTGAGATTTCCATGTATACACAGATCCTCAGATAGGAGCTTTATTTTCTTTGTTTTGTGGCTTTCGATGATTTGACATATTGTCCCACAGTATTTCCTATTCCCATAAGTATCTCTTCTAGCCAGAACTCCTGTGGCAAGGAATAGAGCCTTATCCAGACTGGGGCCATGGTGAAATCCTCCTTTTCTAGGCTAAAGCGGTTTGTCCAGAATTGCAGGAATAACCATCCTGAGTTGTAGAAATACAACCCATTGTCAAAGATTCTATCCTTGTCTTCTAGGTTGTAGAGGATAATCATGAAAAACCCTTTGGAGCTGAGCTGAACCTTGTAGTCTCCCTTAGGGTTCCACCAATATTTGATCCAGCATAATAAATCTCATTTAGAAGGCCAGAGCCCTAAGAAATTTCTTATTAGGGCGTTCTCTCTCATGAACTGAGTGTGTTCACCAACCCTTGTTGAGTTAATGAGATATATGGGGGGTTTTTCCAATTAGGGAATGCATTTTCCTGGTTCCCATCCACGAGATGCCTTTGGATGAGACGTACTTGGCTCCACATTCATTTCTTTTATGAGTCCCTTCTCTCTGGTCAGGATTTGTTCTCTCATGTGCGATGGCGGCTCAAAGGTGGGCCACTTGGCTCTTGTTCCCACTCTATCGTTGGTCGTTACGTTATTGTAAGAGGGGGGTTGGCCCCACCCCCATCTGGACTCATCCTGACCTCTACACTGCGAGGAGTTTGGTCGTACCGACGTTGATCATGCAACATGTACAACTATAGGCTGGTCAGAACATACAGAGAGTCACTGAGGGATCGCTAGGGTTTCCTCAGAACAACCGTCTCCTTTTTGTTTTTATATCTTGAACCCTAACAACTTATTAGAAGTAGCATACAAATTCATTTATTTTTTATTTTTTTATTTTTTTAAATAAACACTACTCTTTTGGGGTATTCTAAATACGCCAACTTATGCATATAGACTCTACTAGTCGTTTTAAATTCTATTGAGTAAATAATAATTTGATAATTATATGAAACGTTAATTTAACCCTTAATAATTCCTTATTATAATTCGTAGATATTGTTCAATAATCTGTCATTTATGGATACAATCAACGACAAGAAAAAGGGCCTTAAGAATTTCTATTACAAGAAGCTATAAATAGAATAAATATCTACAAATGTCCAGAACTTTTAGGGCAGTACTAATCCTTTAATAAAGTAGGATAGTTTAAATTATGTTTATTTACTTTAAGAAAAATACTTTTATATAAGGGCTATGTAATCAATTCTGTTAGATAAAGCTAAGTCCCGAGAGATGTCAAATTTCGCTTCTTGCACAATTTCCAGTTGCAAGGAGCTATCGTTATTGAACTATTACTTCATATAATTAATCTTTGTCACACCTTCTTGTTATCTATCAACCAGCGGTTAACATAAATTGAAATTTGGTAAATTTTAGGTAGCTAAAGTTGCAGGACTACCATAGTCGTGGAGGAAATCATGATACACTATTGAAGACAACAAGACGTCCTTTACAGGACTACCATCGTCATGGAGGAAATCATGATACACTATTCAAGACAACAAGACGTCCTTTACAGGACTGAATAAAAACCTAGACATCATAATAATTAGCAGTAAGATTATCTCAGGCTTGACACCTTCTACTAACCAATAATATTGGTAGTCGTGTTACATTTTCTTGTACCTAACATTAATAGTTTTAAGTCACGGTTTTTCTAAGCAATGAGCGTCGAATAAGGCTTCGATGATAACCTAATAATTCCGCAATTCTTCATAATCATTTAAAATATCAAGAAGATTGTGGCCAATCTAAAATCACCTATTCAAGGAATAAATTCCTTGAATCTAATTGGGCAGTTGCATAGAATAAAAAAAAAACACGTTAGATCCAAGTACAGATCCTCCAAAGGAGGATCTTAACAACTCAAGAATTTGTCAACATCAAACTCCATTCAATCGAAATTCTAACACTTCGCAATGATCAATTAATTTTTAGAAATGAATTATATATATATATATATATATATATATATATATATATATATATACATTTATTTATTTTTCACCGAGTGACAAGCATGGCTACGCCCAAAAGGAATATCGTTTTTGTTGATCCATCATGTACATCTGAAGCATATCCTCTAATATATGGTTCGTTCTTTTTGTTTTTTCATCTGTTTTGGGGTGATATGTTGTACTAAAATTTGGTTGTATTTCGAAAGCCTCTTGAAAACTAGTCCAAAAACGTCTTTTAAACATCAATCCATGATCGGATATGATTTTTCTTAGTACTCCATGAAACCTCACAATCTCGCTAAAAAAAATTCTATTTATGTTCGGCGCTTGATACATCGTACACACTAGAATAAAGTGTGCACTCTTCGACAAAGTGTCAATGACTACAAAAATCAAATCATGTATCCTTGTAGTCAATGGAAATCCAACAATAAAATCTATCGAAATGACATCCCATTTCAATTCAGGAATAGTGTGTGGCTATAAAAATCCTACTGGATGTCTATTCTCAGCCTTCACTTGCTAACATTCTAGACATCTCAGCACGTAATCAAGTATGTCCGATTTCATTCCTTTCCAGAATAATAAAGGCTTAAGGTGTGCCTTCATCTTTGTGACTCCATGATGAACCATGTATACTGCTTGATGAGCTTCGCTTAAAATCAAACTTCTTAATTCATCGTTAGGCGGTACATAAATTAAGTTGCTATACCTCAACAATTCGTCATTGTCAAATGAATAACCTTCATACCTTGGTACCATCACGGTATTTTTCCTGGTATTATCCTTAACTTATTTATACCGGTCATCGTCTATCTGTAAAGTTAGAATATTTTCTCAAAGATTTGTCTTAAGAGGTATTAATGAGAATATGTGTGGTCTCTGACTCAATGAATCTGCTACTCTTTTCACCATTCCTTTAATGTAAGTCATATCCAAATCGTATTCGCTAAGTAGTTATGACAAACTCCTTTGTCGTGCATTCAGGTCACTCTGAGTAAAAACATGATGCAATCCACAATGATCTGTCTTTAATTTGAATTTTCGTCCAATCAGATAATGTCTCCATACTCTCAAGGAATATATAATCTCTAATAACTCCAAGTCATGCGTTGCATATTTCTCTTCACACCTTCTCAATTTCCTTGAATTGTAAGCAATCCCTCGTCCGTCTTGCATCAAAACTCCACCTAGACCTTCCTTGGATGCATCCATGCATACCAATAATTCCTTGTCCATGTCGGGAACCTTCAGTATTGGTGTTGTCTTTAACAAGTCCTTCAGGTTTTGAAATGATTCTGTGCATTTTTCTGTCCATATGAATTTCTTTTTTTTCTTCTGCAATTCYGTAAYTGGATTTTCTATCTTTGAAAAACCTTCGACGAAACATYAGTAATAACCTGCTAACCCCATAAAGTTGTATACTTCTTGTACGTTCGTCGATGTTGAACATTCCATAMTAGCCTCCAATTTCGCTCGATCCACAATGATACCTTCTCCAGATATGATATGTCCCAAATAATGAATCTTCGTTTCGTAGAATGAACATTTCGCCAGTTTCCCATGCAACTTGTATTCTCTTAGACACTRTAAAAAATAGCCTCAAGTGTTCATCATTCTCTTCCTTCATCCGAGAATAAATCAGTATTTCATCGCTAAATACTTGTACAAACTTGTCTAAGTATTTTCAGAACACCCCATTTATCAAAATCATGAATACGCCTAGCACATTCATCAGTCCAAATGGTAAAATAATAAACTCATGGTGTCTGAATCTCGTCTTAAATGCGGTCTTAGGGATATCTTCTTCCTTAATCCGTAACTGATGATATCTCGATCTCAAGTCAATCTTTGAAAACATTGTTTCTCACTTCATTTGATCAAACAAATCGTCATTCCTTGGCAACAAATACTAGTTCTTGATCATAGCTTTGTTCAATGGATGGTAGTCAATGCAAAGCCTCCACGATCCATCCTTTTTTCTAAGAAAAGTCACTACACCACCCCACGACGATATGCTTGGACGTATAAGTCCCAAATCCAAAAAATCCTTCAATTGCATTTTAAGCTCCTGCAATTCCGGTGTCGACATCCAGTATGGAGTTCTTGCAATAGGTTTAGTTCCAGGTTTTAGATCTATGGTAAATTCCAATTCTCTTTCTAGCGGAAAACCTAGTAATTCCTTAGGAAATACATCGAAAAATTATGATACTGCATAAAGATTTTCTAATCCTTTTTCTTCCCCCTTTTCATTAAGCGCTAATATGGTGTATATATTACACCTTTTGCACATACGTTTCTATAATTGTAAGGAAGAAATAAACCTCAACGATACTCTCTCGTTTCTTCTTACAATTACTCTACTCTGTCCCAATTCATTTGTTAAACTTAATTGTTTTCTCTTGTAGTTAAGTATCGCATCATGTAATTCTAACCAATCCATCTCAATCACTATATCGTAAGATCCCAAGATTGTAACATACAAGTTTACACTTGTCACGAAGTCACCCAAGTTAATGTTACAATCCTTAAATTTTCCTCCAACCTTTTGCTTGGCACCTGATACCATTTACACATGTATAAACTCATCTTGTTCCACTACCTACACCTTAATTATTTTAAGCGCAACACTAGATATAAAAATTTTAGTTTTTCCTGGATCTATTAAAATACTAAAATGTTGATTGACGATAATACATGATGTCTTGAGCACAATGGATTGATGCTCGGCCTGGCAGTTATTCACCACTGCATGTATCCTATGGGCCTTTCCAAAATACCCAACTATCGTAGGTCTGATGATCCAACAAATCTTTCCTTATCAATAGAATAGTCTCTTTAGTAATGTGGCTCTCCACATGTCCAACATCCATTCTTTGATCTAATGCTCCTATTCCCAGAAGTGGAAGTTGTTGGCCTAGGAGTATGCTATACTAGTTTGTTCTGTGGACCAAATATAAACTATTGCTGCTACTACGGATGATTCTATTGTTGTTGATGTGGTTCTCTATAAGGATTCCTCTGTTGAGGACTATGTCGACACGGTGCCGAGAATACAGGTCCTCTCGGCGTGTCACAGTGCCCAAAAGTATGTTTAACTGGTGTCTGATGTTCTTACGCTCCTGATGTTGCCTGTCCTATCTGTTTATAAGGAGTCCTGCCCTGACCCCCACTATTCAATGTTTCCTCAACAACGAGGGCCTTCTAAACTACATCATGCAACGTCTCAGGCATCAAGATCCTCACCTTAGCATAAATGTTGAAATTAAGGCTGAACACAAACGTATTAACCTTTAACTTCTTTGTTTTATGATGTGGAGTATATCTCAGTAGCTCCATGAACCTGGACTCATACTCCAATACCATACAAATACCCTTTTGCAAGGCCTTGAACTCATTAAGCTAGTGCTCAATGAATTCATCAAACAATTACCTCTCCTAGAATCGTTCCTCGAACAATTCCCATGACAAGTCTTCAACAACCATGTTTAGATGAGGTAAAAGTGTCTTCCACCTCTAAGTGTGAATCACATCGCCATGTTCTCCAACCATGCCTCAATGGATAAGCCATCTGTGGCACCCCATAACTCAGGAAATTTCACTTTATTGAGTTCTCTTTGTATACTACTACTACCTGCTGGAATACGTTGTGAACCCTCAATGGGCACATATGCTSTGTCCTCATCTCGATATAGGTTGTTGATCAATGCCTCTGACATCCTCTGGAAGTATGTCATCATACCTACCACATCCCCCACAACAACCTTCTCTTGCTCAATAGTCCGCTCCTCCCCAAGTGAAGTCAATCCCTCTTGCATGGATGCTTCCAGAGGAAGCGTACCTCTTCCCCCCACACCACATTGTCTACTCATTATGCGTCCTCTGACCATGATACCTGTCATGAACAAATCCAAATTTCATTAGTGATACGTGTTTAACTATTAAATAAGACAGTGGAAGGAATAACTCGCTCTGATACCATATGTAACAACCTTCTTAGTTAAAATCATTGAACAAGTGAAGACAACAACAAGAACAACAACAGAACTTATTATTATTATTTTTTTTAATTTCATTATAACTTACATAATAGTTATCCAAGTTAACTGTGCAACACCATTATCCATTTACATAACATTACTCTACTTCATTTCAATTAAAAACCATCCAATCAACGTTTTCTATTATTATCGTAAGTATTAAAATGAATCTATTTCGCATAAGACTCATTATGAGAAGTAGCCAAGTTTGTGTAACATCCCCTCTTTATATAACACTAACCAAGATAATGAAGAAGGAAAAACATAAATCATCATGATGCATTACAACATCTACTTTCTATTCATGTAAAAGTAATTAATGGCCCATTCCCAAAAATCTAAATACATATCCCTAAACTCAAATCATGTAAGCTCAACTGAAGCAGTTAA
>JASDQU010100090.1:460809-474138 GCA_032191745.1 Picea mariana
AGGTTTGCAGGCAAAGTATCCCTTCTATAGGAATCAAAGTACGCCAAACTCGCAGACATACCTGGAACGCTGATACCAGCATTGATCGCAAGAGTGACAACTCGCCGCCACGCTGACTGCCTTTCAACCATTTCCTTTGCAAATTCGGGATCAATCAGCAGACTAGCCAGATCTGGATTCCTGTCATAGGCCTTCTTGATCCGATCGAGGAAAACTGCACGAATGATGCAACCACCCTTCCAGATCCGGGCGAGCTCTCCCAGTTTCAAATCCCATCCCTTCTCTATGCTCTTCGCACGGATCAGATTCATTCCTTGGGCATAACTACATATCTTAGATGCATACAGGGCCCGCCTCACATCATCAATAAGCTTAGTCTTATCCAAATCTTGAACAGTGCCCACATCTACATTCTTGAACACCTTGGCAGCCTCCACCCTCTCGTCCTTCAACCCACTAAGAAACCTCGAATCCAAAGAAGAAGCAATGGTAGGGGCTGCAACAGAGAGATCTGCAGCCTGTTGCACGGTCCACTTACCAGTGCCCTTCATGCCAGTTTTATCCAGAACTTTATCCACAAGATACCCATCCCCCTTATCATCCTTGATCCCAAGGATATCAGCAGTGATTTCTACCAAAAAACTACACAATTCCCCCTTATTCCAACTATGAAAAGCCTGTTGCAGTTCTGGGTTAGTGAGCTTACCTACAGACTTGAGCACATCATAGGCCTCTGCAATGAGTTGCATGTCTCCATATTCAATGCCATTGTGCACCATCTTGACAAAATTGCCTGCTCCGCCTTTACCAATGTACGTCACACATGGTCCACTGTCAACCTGTGCAGCCACCTTGAGCACTATGTCCTGGATGTACGTGTAGGCCTCGTATGACCCTCCGGGCATCAGAGAGGGGCCATGCCTGGCTCCTTCCTCGCCCCCAGAGACCCCCATCCCCAAATACAGAAGCCCCTTCTGCTTGGCAGCCTCCTGTCTCCTCTCTGTGTTTTCATACCATTCATTCCCACCATCCACAATGCAGTCCCCTTCCTCCATGTGGGTGGATAGGGTTTCTATTGTTTTGTCCACAGGGGATCCTGCTTTGACGAGCAGGATTATAACTCTGGGCTTCTGGATTGAATTCACAAAATCCTTGGGGTCATGGAAGCCCTTCACAGGCAGATTGCCTTCAATCTTGGCTCTCTCAACAGTCTCATCCACTTTTTCACTGCTCCTGTTGTAGACCGAGATGGGGAAGCCTTTCTCTGCAATGTTGAGAGCAAGATTCTGACCCATCACAGCCAGGCCAGCCAACCCTATTCTGGACAAATCTGACGAAGCCATTCTTCTTCTCCTTCCTGAAGCACTCGTGGGCTATAATCTATTTGCCTCAAACTCAGTTGGGTGTATTCAGAACCTCAGCAAATGAATTGGGCAGTACAAATTTTCGCAACTCCGAGCTTTGCAGTCTAGCTACTGATCAGATCTGATGTACCAACTCTTGAGTTTCGTTTCTTCTTTCACAACTAAATAGGCATCCAGCCACCTTCATTTGACCAAATCGTGTGGCCAACCATAGACTTTGAAGTTGAATTGAAGACATCGGCCTAATGCCGTATCTTTTGTTTTCACACATGTGTATCCTTTTTATTTTATTTTTAAGTTCTTTAAAAGGTGGTATCGTGCTTTCTTCCATCAGCCTGACATCTTGATGGCAAAATGTTGTGGGAGCAAGTTAATTTTAGTAAAAAATTGCATTATGAATCAAGTTTTACTGTAATTTAAGATCTATGAAAAATAAAACAATAATTTAAAGATTATTTTTAGTTTTAAATCTATCTAGCATTTCAAAATATTCAGGTTCCTCTCGAGAATAGGAAATGGAATGTTACTAATGGTTAATTGTTCGTCTTCATTATAAATTATTTTTTTAATATGAATAACCCAGAACGATTATAAATTATTTTTTTAATATGAACAACCCCGAATCGATTTATTTTGACCCACCGACTTTAAAGTAAGCCTTTTGGTTCACCAATTATTGTGAACTATAATATAAATAACTTAAATATGAATTTTTAATTATTATAGTTTAGTTATTAATTATTTAATAATAATTTGGTTGAAGTCATATATTTTTTAAATTAGGGTAATCAATATGTAATATACACTGTGATAAATATATAGTTGGATCTAAATGTTTTTAGATTCAACATTGTATATCTTAACTTATAAAACATTTATTATTTTGTTGCGGGGTGCATATTGTTTGTTCTAAATTATAATTACTTTATGAAACAAAGTTTATAATTGTTTTCAATCTTTAATATCTTTTGGAAAACCTCAATTTTCATCTTCTTTATGATTTCCTTCCATCTCCAATCTCTTTTAGAAAATTTCAATCTTAACCTTCTTTTGGAAGATATATTTCATCTAATTCAATTCACTATCAATTAGTAGTTATTAATGAGAGATTTTGTAACACACCCGACCCCTAAATACTCTTCTAAGGGATGGGTCGTAAAATTTTGTTTTCCCTAAACCATGTCACGTCCTCTTTCTGGGATCTCCATCACATTATGCTCGTTTAGAGCTTTCCAACCACTGTCTTCACGCTCAAAACTGAGCTCGGGATTAGAAGAAATTCCCTTCCATAGTCCTTCGGGCACTTATTGGTCAAGGGTCACGTGGCATCTACGTGGACCCGACTCATACCTATCATCTCGAGTTCTCCGAGATCTCGGGGCTTCCAGCGCTCCTAAAGCTATGGCGGAAATCCATCCACCAATAATCCGACGGTGGATCTCCCTCCACGTTAACACATATGCTTACGGGATAAGTTTGATGCTTTTGGGAGTATATGGTCTAATGACCCCAGTCTCTCAGAGTTCCTATCTCCCGAACTCTCATGAGTCTGTCACGTGGCTTCAGCCTTTGGGCCTTTCTATGATGCTACACCCCAACTCTTCCGGAGCTCCTATCTCCCGAACTCTTGTGAGCCTGCCACGTGGCTCTGGCCTCTGGCCCTTTTGGATCATAATTTCTAACGTCTCAAGTCTCTCGGAGTTCTGAACTCCCGAAACGCTGCCACATAGCTCCGGCCTTCAGAACTTTCAACTTATCCTCGACACCACACTCCAACCTTCGGAGTCTCGAAGGACCCACTCTCGCACGTGGAGTCGTACTGGATACGAGGGAAAATACCGGTGGGTCCCTCATGCTCCTCCCGCCAGATGGACCAAGTAGTGAGTGTTATGTGTGGTATGCGGATGAGGCAATGATGACACGTGGCCCCTTCAGAGGGTGACACGTGTCACGTGTTAGTGGGCACATAGGGTCTACAATACACGCAAATCCAAGCGACACGTGGCTCATCAAACGTGGGTCCACGTCACCCTAGGTGACATCATCACACCACGTCACCTCAAACTGACAGCCTTCCAACCCTCTGATCTCACAGTCAAGATATGTCCACATAGACCTTAGGATCTACGGCCTTCGTCGCTTTGCCACTTCGGTGTTCGAGGGTTTCATGGTGTAATCCTCCCCTTACTCCCGGAGTAGGTCAAAGTTGAAATGACTGTGGAGTAGATCCGATGGTCACAAGTGCTCTCGAAGCTCCTCTAGATCGATGGCTCTCGTTAATTCATGACTCTGGCGTTTAGAGTTTTTTACAATACAACAGCTCCATTCTCCCGAAGTGGGACTTCACCAAAGTACCATAGGCGAAACCCTCCACTGGTTGATCGAACGATCAAGAAGGGTCCCTAGATCAATGACTCACAACATTTTGTGCCTTCGGCATTCAGGGGTTTTGGGGTTGTGAAGTTGTGACATTCTGGAGTTCCAAACTCTCAGAGCTCTGAAGCTAATAAGAACTTAGCACCATTCGGGCTAGCGCAAGGTTCCTAGACCTTAGTCATATGGGTCCTCTGAAAATCCTTGTGGGATACACGCTTAACTCTTGGTTGGGAATTTGTTAAGGCCTTGGGAATGAGCCCTTGGTCACACAGGTGAAAGGTCTGAAGGGTACGACCCTCGATTGCATTCTACAACCGTTATACCTCCTAAGCTTGTAAATTCTTCAAATGAGGTGTGGGAATACTCCTTGTGTTTCTCCCATAATTTTTCTTTTTAGAACTTAAAGAGTTCTTAATCCCTGCACGTCTTGCCAAGGTTTTGCGCGCCTTCGCACTACCTCTCCTGAGCTTAACAGACCCCTTTTCTCAGGAGATCCAAATGACTAGAAATGTAAATATGCACATATGAAAATTGGGCCTATGATTAGCAAAATCATAGTTCTTTTCCTTTAATTCGAGCCACTACAGGAGGCTCTAGTACTTACGTATACAAATCACATTTGACCATATAGGTCCTTAATTACTTAAATACACAATCAAGCAAAAGATAAAGGAACACAGTCTAACCATCAAGCAAACATGCACATCCCTAAAACATTCACAGGATATCGAATTTTGTTTTACAGTTACAGCTCAATTATACAGGGTATATGAATACTTATCTATTTCAAATTGCAGCCAAACAAACTGATTGTGGGTGTGCGCCTTTCCTGTTGGCATGTTTACAGGCAGAGTGTGCTTGTCATTGATGGCAAGATCAGAGTGTGCATCGATGGAAAAACAGGAACAGCGTAAGCTCAGATGAAGAAGCAAACAGTATGCAGAGATCAAATCTCAGGAGAGATAGCGTTCTGAGATGCACAGACGAGATCCCATACATCAATGCTCGCAGACGGATCAAAGGTCGTGGCCTTTGACACTTAGAGATTTGAGAAAGCCAAAGCTCAGGAGGAGGAGCGACAGTGGTCGTTGGATCACCAATCTTGAATACCCGATGTCTGTTAGATCAGAGTCCAGTGACTAGAGGAAGCGCAAAGGAGAAGTATAGATCTGATCCGTTAGATCTTAGCGTCGAGGACCAACAGTCGTCGGATCCAGTATAACTACGAAGAGGATAATGGCTGAGAGCCATCCTCCAACTACGCGAAATATGAAATCGCGATGAGATATGAATCGTTGGATCCAGAGGACACATGGCAAGAGACTAGCATTTCCTTGACTCGCGAACTGGAAAAGTCAAAGGTGAGTAGTCCTCCAACTTCGCGAAACACAAAGTCCCAATAAGATCCAGACCGTTGGATCATAGAGGGCTGTGGGTCGTTGATCTGGAGCAAGTTTCAGAAAATCGGGAGTCGGGAGAAGGGAGGTGAGTAGTCCTCCAACTTCGTCAAATGTGAAGTCCCAATAAGATCTGGACCATTGGATCACAGAGGGATGTGGGTCGTTGATCTAAAGTATTTTGGATATCGAGAGTTGGAAGAGTCAGGGTTGGCTCACGTTCAAACGCCCGACGCGTGGAGTCGCGATTTGATCACAGTCGTCGAATCAATTTTGAGTGGAAGGATAGGATAAGATAGCAAAGTTGCATCGTAGAAAGATCGAGTCGTCGATCCAAGATCCTGATCAAATGAACAACATTCACTTCGGATATAGAGATGCGAGGAGTTTACACTCAGGAAAGTTTGAGATTTGAAATCCCCAGAATGCGAAGTTTCGTTTACCGTCGGATCTGGAGATCAAACAATGACCATTAGATCGTTGCAGACCACATCAGCAAGGACGGGTGATAGACTACGTCAGCAAGGACACATGGCGCAATCAGACAATGACAAGTGTCAAGTTGATTCGACATTTCAGGTACGTGGAAATCACAAATCCGAGTGACATGTGGAAGCTGCTCGACTCATGACATGTCATCGAGTGACGCAAGAGTTACGTCACTCCGGGAGTTTTGCTTCAGTATTTTTACCACCAGTACTCACCCAATGAAATATCCCTGATTCCGTCGATCGAGATATTTGCTACTGATCTACAATTCTGTCTTGCAAATCTGATACACTGGGGGTTTCTGGATGCGTTTTAGCCGTGTGTTTGAGATATTCTTTGGTTATTGCGGTTGCATGTTGGTTATTGCAGGTGCATGTTGGTTATTACGTGTGCATGTTGCATATTTAAGGTCTAATAATCATATAAGGATGCATGCAAAAGTAGAGAATGTCAACTACTCAATATCACGAATAATAACGGTTCAAACATGGAAATACAATAGCCTACCGGAAATATAGAATCTAAACATCAGTCAGATCTCCTAGATCTATACTGGAATACAATCGAATAACATAAAAAATACCCGTGATCATAAGATGATAGCAGATCTTATGCATGCACAGATAGATCGGCAAAAATGTGTGATTCTGGAGAAATACGGTAACTACTACCAGCTGGGAAACTCGACCTGAAGAATCTACCATTAGAATGTGCTCGAAACTGCTCCAATAGAAGCGCCCTAGCCTCTAGACTAGAATGGACGTCTATCGGATCTCGGATCTGACCCCGACGGCACTGGATCTGGACCCCTGGGGGGGTTTGCGCCCCTCCTGGAACACTGAATGCGCCCTAAAAGATTCCACCAACAGAATCTGCTGCTATATGGCTCAAAACGATCGTCTCGTCAGATGATGAAATGGGTCGAAAGGGTTTGACCGGATCTGCCCTGGAACTCTGCATGCAACGCCAAATGTCTGTCCGAAATAATTGCGCCCTTAATGGCTGGATGAATCGATCTGCAAGATTCCACCGTCGGAATCTGATGATAGATGGCTCAATGGAAGCGCCCTAGCTGGATCTCCAATGGGTTGGAATGAAACTGCAATCGGGACACAGGTCTATTGCAGCTCTCCAAACCCTCAAACTAGCTTGCGCCCTCCTTGGCTGAGCTGCGCACTCCACAATGGAAACTTCTGAAAAGTACGGTGAAATACCTGGATGGTATCTCTGATGGGCTAGGGTGTGTCTCTCAACACCGAAACCGATCAATGGTGGTGGTTTCCTCCAGAAATCCACAAAACAGTAAGGTCGACTCTCCTCCTCCTCTAGGAACTCTCAACATCAAATCATAACAATGCATAATGAGGAATTAGGTCAAATTCCTTCCTTTATACCTTTCCCAATCTAATTCACCATTGACATCACTTAAGCTAGGTGCCTTTCCTCCTAAAATGATTTATTTGTCAATTAAGTCCCCCCCTTAACACCTTTTCATTCTAATTCTTCGTTGACTTAGGCTTAAGTGACTTTTCCTAAGTATTTTGGCTTAATTCATTGTTTAGCCATCAATTCCTCCTTATTTCTCCATCTTGTTCCTTGTTTGTGCCTGACTATAGTCTACGGGAACATATAGACTACTAAGTCACTCCCTGCTGGCCTACTCTTGGGAACAGGACATCACAATCCTCCCTTCCCGAGATTGCTTATCCTCAAGCAACATCAATCCTAGGTGCTGCAAGATATGCTCTCCCTCCCATGTGGCATCCTCCGCTAGAAGACCCCTTCATCTAACCAAGCACTCTCTGATGATCCTGCTCCTCAGTCTGTGCTCTCTCTGCTCTAGTACCTCCTCTAGCACTAATTCCAACTGACCCTCCTCATCCAAGGGTGGCAACTCCTGTGAAATGCTAACCTGTTGTCCCACAGCCTTTTTAAGGCAAGAGTCGTGAAAGACATTATGAATCTTGCTACCTTCTGGTAGCTCCAACTCATATGCTACATCGCCTATCCTCCTGATGACTCTGTAAGGCCCATAGAACTTCGGCTTCAGCTTCTCTGCCCCGCTCCTCTTCAAGGAAGATTGTCTGTATGGTTGTAATCGCAGGAAAACCAAATCCCCTACCTCAAAACTGTGCTCAACTCGGTGTCGGTCTGCATATATCTTCTGTTGATTCTGAGCTGACTGCAAGTTCTCCTTTGCTGATTGAAGGATCCTTTGACTCTCCTCCACCCAATCCTTGGCCCCCGGGACCCTGCTGTCCCCAAACACAGTATCTATAAAGGAGGGTGCATCGTATCCATACAATGCCCTGAACGGTGACATCCTGATAGACATATGGTAAGTTGTGTTGTAGCAATACTCACCCATATGTAACCATCTCACCCAAGTGCGTTGTTGTCCCCCCACATATTTCCTCGGATACCCTTCCACCCATTTGTTGACGATCTATGTCTGCCCATCTGTCTGTGGGTGGTAGCTGGTACTCGTGGCTAGCTTTGTGCCTGTCAATCTGAAAAGCTCTTGCCAAAATGCGCTGATGAAGCGCCCATCCCTATCACTGACTATCTGCCTGGGTAACCCGTGCAACCAAAATACCTCCATGAAAAACAACTCTGCTACCTGTATGGCCTTGTAGTCTGTGGGTATGGCGAAGAAATGTGCTAATTTGGTCAGTCTATCGACCACCACAAATATACAGTCCTTTCCCTGCACTCTAGGGAGGCCTATAATGAAATCCATGGAAATGCTCTCCCATTTCTGCTCTGGAATGGGTAGAGGTTGTAGTAGCCCTGCGGGATGTGTCTACTCGGACTTGTTCTGCTGACAAGTCATGCACTCTCTTATGTGTTTCAGCACATCATCCTTGAGACCCTTCCATGAGAATCTCTCCCTGATCTGCCTGTAAGTTTTGAAGTACCCCTGATGCCCTGTTGTTGGTGAATCATGACACACCTTCAGAATCTTCCCCTTCAGGGTGGATTATGGAACCAAGTAGATCCGGTTCTTGTAGAAAATGACGTCGTCAAGAACCCGATATCTATCATCAATCACTTGCCCGTCCATCGCCTCACAAGCAAATTTTTTTTGGAGTATTCCACCAACAAATGAGCTTTCCAATCTGTACAAATATCCATCATCGAACATCCTACTAGCCTCCTGGGCAAGGCATCTGCCACAATATTCCTTTTTCCCTTGACATACTCAATATCAAAGTCGAATGCTTGGATCTTTGAGACCCACTTCTGCTGCCTCTCACTGAGATCTTTCTAGTCAAGGAAATACTTGAGACTGTTATGATCAGTCTTCACTACAAACCTGATGCCAACCAGATACTGCCTGAATTTGGTTAAAGCATGCATGATCGCTAGCATCTCCTTGTCGTAAATAGGATAGAGTCTCTCCGACTCGTCGAGCTTCCTGCTCTCAAACACAATGGGGTGGCCCCCCTGCATCAAGACTGCTCCAATCCCCACCCCTGATGTGTCACACTCTAAGACAAATGGCTGAGAAAAGTCTGGGAGGGCTAGAACAAGGCATGTGCTCATAACCTCCTTCATTTTGTTGAATGTCTGTTGTGATTCCTCCATCCAATGAAAAGCACCCTTCTTTGTCAAGTCTGTGAGTGGTGCTCCCAACTGTGAAAAACCTTTGACAAACTGCCTGTAGTAACTGCATAACCCAAAGAATCCTCTCAGCTCCATGAGATTCTTGGGCGTTGGCCAATCCACAATGGCTCTGATCTTTTCCTGGTGAACCTGTACTCCTTGCCCATTGATGATATGCCCTAAGTACAGTAGTTCCCTCATGCCAAATTCACATTTGGATTCCTTGGCATATAAAGATTGTGCCTTCATAATATCCAAGACCTTCCCCAAGTGTGTTAAATGCTCATCCCATGTCTTGTTGTAGATCAGTATATTGTCGAAGAATACCAGCAGGTACTTCCTCAACTGTCCCCTAAAGATATGGTACATGCAAGACTGGAAAGTGGCTGGTGCGTTGGTCAGTCCAAACGGCATGACCAAGAACTCAAAATGTCTGAAATGGCATCAAAATGTTGTCTTCTCAATATCCTGCTCCCTGATGTTGATCTGATGGTATCTTGAACGTAGATCAATCTTACTGAAGAAGACTGCCCCATGTAACTCATCCATCAGCTCATCTATGCATGGAATGGGGTAACGATTCTTGATCATTTTCTTGTTGAGCGCTTTGTAATCGATGCACATCCGTAATGTGCCATCCTTCTTCAGTACCAGTACTACTGAAGATGCAAAAGGACTCCTGCTGGGCCTGATATGCCCCATAGCGAGCAATTCTTTGATTGCTTTCTCAATTTCATCCTTAAATTTCTTGGGGTGTCTATAGAGTGTTGTAATCACCGGTGTAGCTCCTGCCTCTGACTCAATCATGTGCTCAAAACCCCTATCTGGCGGTCTCCTTGTTGGTATCGGCCCAAATACTGGCTCATAATGTCCCATAATCTCTCTAATCTGTGGATGGTACTGCTCCCGACCCTCTTAGTCTTTTCGCGTGGTGATCCAACACTCTGCTGTGTAAGCCACATCACCATGACGAAAATTCCGCTCCATCCTCTTTGTCGATACTGCTTGAGGTGCCCCTGTAGACATGCCTCTCAGCACAACTCTCGATCCACTGACGTCTCTGAAGCTCATGGTCAACGTCTGATAGTTGAACCCAATCTCCCCCAATGAATATAACCACTGTACTCCCAACAAGGCATCCGTATCTGATAGGTCAACTACATAAAATGTGTCAGTCAGGGTGTAGTTGTCGAGTTTGACCTCTAGGTCAGGGATCATGTCTAAGCATGTCATTGTATATCCATCAGCCACTGCCACGTGGAATCCCTCAAACTCCTCTATGCGTAACCCCCTCCTGGCTACCAAGGATGCATCTATGAAGTTGTGGGTGGCCCCACCATCAACTAAAGTTGTCATGCATTGCCCTTGTACAAGGCCCTTGAGCCTGAGAGTGTTGTACCTGTGTATTCCTGAAAGGGTGGCTATGGTTCCCCCTTTCACCTCTCTACGAGGTTTGGCCTCCTCCTGGGGCTGGGCCCTTGCTGGTATCTGAGGTTTCTTCGGCTGTTGCTCTGGCTCATGAGTGGTCTCAGTCTCTGAATCACTGTCTATCGGTGCTTGAATATCCTCATCCTCCTCCTCACTGCCTGATTCCACTTCAATATAATGGATCTGTCCCTTCCCCATGCATCTATGCCTAGGGACACAAGGATCTTTGCAGGAGAAGCAAAGCTTCTTCCTCATCAACTTTCGTCGTGTATCATCATCCAACTTGGGCTTACCCTTCCATTCCCTTGGAAGATTCTTCGGATCCTTGTCTCTCTGCGGTACAAAGGGTTTAGTGAAAGGTTTAGTTTTTGGCACCGAATCTGCCAAATCTCTAGTGCGTCGGACGACATCCTGCAAGGTATGAGGTCGGTAGACCTTCACCCAACCTCTCAAGGGTTCTGTGAGCCCTTATGTGAATAACAGGACCAATCGCGGCTCAGATATGTCTGTCACTGCCACTGCTACTCTCTGAAACTCCGAGATGAATGCCTCTGCTGTGCCAGTTTGTCTCAACTGGGCTAAATCTCTGAAGTGGATCTCTGGATCCCTCCTATCAAACCTATCCATGAGTCTCTCTATGAACTCTCTGTAGGAGGTGATGTGATTATGACCCAATGTCACCAATCCATGATACCACCACTCGTGTGCCTCACCCTCCAAGTGTAGGGTGGCGAAACTGATGGCCTCTGCCTCGGTCATCTGGTTGAGCTTGTAGTAGGTATCTAGTTTCTGCACCCAAGCTCTGGCAGTGCGTCTGGATGATCCGTCAAAAGAAGGTATGGTGCGTTTACCAACTTTTCGGATGAAGTCAATGTTATGCCCCTGCTACTGCTGCTGCCCTCCCCTCTGTGGCTCTCTAGGATGGTTCCTGAGTCTGAGTCCACAATACTCAACTAAGGTCATGTACTGATGAAATTCATGGCCCAAGGCCGCATACTCTCTCCGATACTCTGCAATGTCCTTTGCATGTGTGGGTGGTCTCTGTGCTATCGGTATCTGAGCTGCTACCGGGGTTTCCCTCTGGAAATTGGGAAACAATGGACGTGGAATCCTACTCACAGAGGTATACGTGCGAGTGGGTGACTGGGGTCTACTGCCTTCCCCTGAGTTCCCATGTGCTTCATGTGGGCCTTGTGTGCCCATAATGTCTACCATAGCCAATCTATCCGCTACCTAAGCCAAAGACCGAGACATGGTCCGCTGGCTAGCTAGCATGTCACTGATAATCTGCATGAAGGCTACGTCGGGATCCACAAGGGCCTTACCACTGCCCTCTGGTCATTCATACCTGTCACCTAGCCTCTTCTCTGCCTCGCGCTCGGCCTCGTGCTCTACTTCTCTAAGTGCCTCTTCCTCTTCCTCTGAATTGGGAGGGAAGGGAGGAAAGTTAGGCCTGTCCCTTCTTCCCCTTCGCCTATTGTAAGTGACATATTCGTCACCTTCGTGCTCACGGCCATCTGGTTCTTCTGCTGGATTCATGATCTTTAGTCACAGGCTGGCAGGACTAAAGCTCTGATACCACTGAAATATCCCTGATTCCACCGATCGAGATATTTGTTACTAATCTACTATTCTGTCTTGCAGATCTAATACACTGGGGGTTTCTGGATGCGTTTTAGTCGTGTGTTTGAGATATTCTTTGGTTATTGCGGTTGCATGTTGGTTATTGCAGGTGCATGTTGGTTATTACATGTGCATGTTGCATATTTAAGGTCTAACAATCATATAAGGATGCATGCAAAAGTAGAGAATGTCAACTGCTCAATATCACGAATAATAACGGTTCAAACATGGAAATACAATAGCCTACCGGAAATATAGAATCTAAACGTCAGTCAGATCTCCTGGATCTATACTGGAATACAATCGAATAACATAAAAAATACCCGTGATCATAAGATGATAGCAGATCTGATGCATGCACAGATAGATCGACAAAAATGTGCGATTCCGGAGAAATACGGTAACCGCTACCAGCTAGGAAACTCGACCTGAAGAATCTACTGTCAGAATGTGCTCGAAACTGCTCCAATAGAAGCGCCCTAGCCTCTAGACTGGAATGGACATCTGTCGGATCTCGGATCTGACCACGACGGCACTAGATCTGGACCCCTGGGGGGGTTTGTGCCCCTCCTGGAACACTGAATGCGCCCTAAAAGATTCCACCAATGGAATCTGCTGCTATATGGCTCAAAACGATCATCTCGACAGATGATGAAATGGGTCAGAAGGTTTTGACCGGATCTACCCTGGAACTCTGCATGCAACGCCAAATGTTTGTCCAGAATAATTGCGCCCTGAATGGCTGGATGAATCGATCTACAAGATTCCACCATCGAAATCTGATGATAGATGGCTCAATGGAAGCGCCCTGGTTGGATCTCCAATGGGTCAGAACGAAACTGCAATCGATACACAGGTCTATTGCAACTCTCCAAACCCTCAAACTAGCTTGCGCCCTCCTTGGCTGAGTTGCGCACTCCACAACGAAAACTCCTGAAAAGTACGGTGAAATACCTGGATGGTATCTCTGATGGGCTAGGGTGTGTCTCTCAACACCGAAACCGATCAATGGTGGTGGTTTCCTCCAGAAATCCACAAAACAGTAA
>JASDQU010100090.1:492507-535038 GCA_032191745.1 Picea mariana
TTAAAAATACTTTCATTTCATTTCATTTCAGCGAATATTATTTACACGTCAAAAACAATGAGAGGAGAGTACTCTCACAATAATTGTTGTTCCACACTATTTTTTTTTTTTTTTCTTTTTAGAAACTGTCTTTAAAGTAGAAGTCCCAATATTGATGTGATAGCATCCTTCCTAGCTCCTTTACTAACATCCCCGTCGGTACCGTGTGAGACGTGGAACTTCTTTGGCCTGTGGTTGTTGTCTATGCAATGTCTATCATAATTAGAAGTCCTGCTACTACAATAGCATATCCCCGTGTTGGGATTTCTTAGGGTGGGCAAGTGGGCTGTAACCAGCTCACACACTTCAATCGTGGATTACTGGAAAGATTAAAAAAGTCTTAAGTTCACAAAGTCCAGGTAGATATTTATAGACTTAAGAGTTTTGTTTAGATCAAGCCAAATTGTCACCTACTGTAAAGCAGACTTACAGCTATGTCGTCAGGATCATCGAAAATGTCTTCTGGGGGTGCAAACGAGGGCCCTTTGGCCAATTTACAGCAGGCTCCGCATCCGCTAACGCACGCCCATGTGACCTCCTCTTGTTTTGTTTCAAACCCTTTTCCATTCTTCAGCTTTGTGTTGAGCTGTTTCTTCTTCATTTTCGCCATTGCCAGTACAGGTATCCCGCTTTCATGTGACTGTGGTCTGTCGATCACCGTAGTGTTCATAAAATTCATACTATAACGGGTTGGCATAGCGATAGCCATATAGTAGCACTCCTGATACTAGTGTACTGGCCGGGTAGTACTTCACTGACAATTCAATGAGATTGGGATGACGGTCTCTCACATAGACAGGCTTTGCTTTTGTCCACCTTTCTTTCCTGCAAAACTTCTCATAACTTTGTGGTCAACCTACACTTAGACATGGGAGCAGTGGGCCAACTAGCTGGTGATCCGCAAGGGGTCTTGTAATTTAACCTCCACAAGTAGCCTTCCTTCCTTTTTATTTTTATTTCATTTTAATTGATATTAAAATAAATTTATATTCCACAATTCAATTTGAAACCAATAGTAAGTATAAATGTTAGTATATTAGCTATGAGATGTTAAGTGGATAGTTGAAAGTGGAGTAGCACAAATTTGATTCTTTACTTGCCATTAAGGAGCATTACACTTCTTACATTCATATTAAAATATGGAGATACTATCAAAGTTTTGAAGTAGTTTTGAAGTTGTGAGATGTAATTTTGCTTAATCAAATACATGAATGATTTATTTGTGTTTTTAATGATTTAAGTGTGGTTTTAAACCATTGTTTTTCTTACCATCTTTTTTCTATGGTTTCCAAGTTAAGTTTAAGGTTTAAGGGGATGTTAAAGTTATGATGGTCAATCTTAACTTAACAATCTTTTAGTTTTCATCTATGATCCCTTGGTGTTTATTAATGTCATTTATTAGTTAGCTCACTTTGATTCATTCTTTGGATTAAAGAGAGATACTTTAGTTGTAGCATCTATAAATGAGGTTTTCACTTGAATTATAAATTACTCAAGTGGGGCATTCATTGATTATTTGCATACAATGGTGTCTCATATAAGCTTTGCATTTGCTCATCTTCCTTTCTTTCTTGCAAAACTTGTCATAACTTAGTGGTCAACCGACACTAAGGATACCCATCAGTGGCTCCTATCTACAAATGTGGGCAAACTCGTTGGTGATCTATAAGGGGGTAGACTTTGCCTCGCTTATAATTTAACCTCTTATCCAGGGGTAACCTTCCTTTATTTATCTATTTTAATTTTTATTTCTTTTTCTTTATTTAATTCTAATTTCATTTAATTAATATTCAAGTAAATTTATATCCCACAATTCAATTTGAAACTAATGGTAACTGTTGTTCCAGAGTCTGTACTTAAGGCTTTAAAAAGTACAGTGTTTAGGCATCCGAAAGTTAGTAAGATGTAAAAAGTAGGAGGGTATACCTTCGGGAAAGGAAGCTAGGGTTGATTTCAGGTTGTCGCTGCCTGACTTCCAACTGTTCCTGGATGTTTATATCTCTTTCAATTGCAGCCCCATGAACGTTCAAGTTCTATCCGGGTGTTAGCCGTTTTAAGTATAGTATCAAAGAGATTTAAAGCGATATGGGTTTGATCTGTCAAGCCGGGTTCAATATTGGGTTGTCTTACAACAGGGACAGTCATAGAGGAACAGAAAAATTTAAGGAACTCCGAAAGTTTTTATGCTGTATCAATTTGATTTTATAAAAGAGAAGTTTAGAAATCAATATTAAAAGCAAATTGCAAACCAAAGGCCTTTTTCCATAACTGCGTTATATTTGAAATAAAAGGTGTATGAATTATGGGAAAAACATTAAGTTGTCTATAGAATAAGGCTCCTATCGAGAGAGAATCTCACTCTGTAAACAGAAGAAGAAAATAAGATAAGAAATGGTCTGATGAAGCATAAAATATGACAACGTAAAGATTTACAGGTCTTGTACCTGCTAGTAGCCGATACAGAGGAAAAACTATAAACAATAGGTAGCTAAATATTAATCACTGCAGTAGAAGTTTTACTAAATTGCAATGCAACATTCATCAGATATATATATAAGTGAAATAAGAATGAATGTGAAATAACAGAGAGAACAAACTCATAACACAGTAGTGACGGAATTAGGAATCTCCGGATTGTTTTGTATTAAGTCTCGAAAAGAGACAGTCTCTATTACAATTAATCAAAAACGTCCAGCCCCTTTTTTTCTTTCTTCAAAATGTATATTTATACATTTTTTTACGCGCTGGAATCTCAATAGTTCCACAGGTTTTCGGTTACAATCAAAAGGAGTCAAAACGTTTCGTTTCTTTATCTCTGTTTTCATCTGGTACCCGAAACCTGCCTCTTCACATGCTCCTTGCAAATAACGCACTTCTCCACCAGCTGTGATATCAACTTAGATGGCTCTGCTTGATTATTTGCCTCAAAAATATAGCAATCTTTCATCAATAGCGACAGCGTTCCTTCCACCTGTTGATCTTTGGCATTGATAGAGCATAACAGTATACTCAGTTTAATTAGCCATTTGTCTATTTGCACTATGTCTGTTTGAGTTATTTGTGATATTTCGGCTAATTCTCTTTCTTCCTTTTCCTTGATATTAAGCATATATTTAGCTGTATTTATCTGACCCAGTATCTCCATGCCACTTTCACCATCGAAACCCAAACAAATCTCACTTAACAAACCGAAAATTTCTTCGCAAGATTTCCTTAGCTTCATAGCTTGTTGTTTACCTTCGGATATATTTCGCTCCCATTCTTTCAACAAGATATTACCCCTGGTCTGCTCTGCGATGGGAAAACTAGAACTATTGCTTGTTTCCCTTCTTGTTGTGGCTATAATAGCCTCCTGGAACGCCACTCGAGCTGCTCTGGCATCCCTTTCTTTAAGGGAGAGGTTTTCCAACACCTAATCAATGAGTTGGAAGTTGCTTTGAATTGTTTCTACTTTAACAAGCAGACCCTCCTGTGTCACCCATAACCTTTTTATGATCTCTATTGCCTGGGATTGAAATATCCCGATATCGATTACCTGGCTTTCGGCAAATTCTAGTTTGGCCCGAAGCTAGTCTATCACTCCCTACTGGCTTATCTGAGTCTGACTCGTCTGAACCTTCAACTGTGTCTTTTCGAGATCGACTTTAAGCCGCTCGATTTCTTTTTGATCTTCTATTCTTGCTTGCTCTAAAGTCGCACTTGCCTGATCTTTAGCAGCAGCCTCTGTTGTGGCTAGTTTAGCCTCTAGTGTCTTGATCAAATGATTTTTTCGTTTCAGCTGATCTTTTAGAGTCCCGACTGAATAGTGGTTCACCGTGGCGAAAGCACCCAATGTTCTTGCTATTTGCGTTGCGAATTCTACTTTCTTCATATTTTTCCCATCAGTTAAAATTTTATATTTCTTAGAGACAATACCTGCCTCTTGGTAGAGTTCTTGTCTCACAACCACTTTCCTCTTCTTATCGAAGAAGAATTCATTCGGAGGTAGCTCTTCAACTGATATAGGTGCCAATTTTTCACCCAAAATCCAACCTGCGTCCGAGATTCCCTTTGCAGACTGTAGAGGGGTAATGGAGGCGATGGGATTGCCGACCTGTTTAGAAGATTTCCCGGGAGTAATGACCGAAGTTTGCTCGCTTGGAGGATCGGAAGCCTCGGCTTCCTGTTTCGGGCCCCCAGCTTGCTCTTCTTTATCCTGTTGTTCTTCTTGGCTGGGTGGTGAACCTTTAGAGCCTTTGGCTTCTGTTTGTTGCTCCTTTGCTATCGTCGGATCTTCACCCCGTAATACTGGAGGAAGGAAACTTCACCTATGCTCTTGGAATCTGACAACATCGGCCCACTCTTCAGGAGACAGGGCTTGTATTCGAGCCAAAACCTCGTCATAAGATTTCGCGCCTCGGAAAATATCATCATGAGGCGAATTCTCGTGCTCAAATCTTTTAAGGCCACAACTGGCCAAATGATTACTCACGACCCTATGTGGATCGTGTTTCTTGAATTCGATATGAACCAAATTTATATATTCTAGGGTTGTTGCCTCGGCCTTTGCATGCCCGAAGTCTAATAATGAATAGGTGTTTAAATGAACAGGAAAAGGTGGCCATACCTTTTTTGAAAACCCTTTCAGTTCTTTACTTATACCGTCGATTATGATTTTCTTGGCGATCTCACGACAAGCCAGCCTGTCGGGTATAAGCAAGAGTAAAGCATGCGGAGGGACGGAAGCGCTGAAAACCCTGATGTATGTAAATTCTTTCTCCACATACCAATCGGCCACTCTACTTAAATTTGTCGTGATGCTATCCAATATCCTGGGTGGCGGATTACCGAAGATGGCAACATGCATCAATACCATTACCCAATTGAAGATTTCATATACGAAATCCAAATCCTTGTCCTCCCAAAGCTTAGAATGGTATACATGGACTGGCTCAGCATCTGATGGAGCCCAGCTCCAATTCATCAAGGGAAAAGGCGTCATGGAACATACTGCGTCCATGAGATACGCAGACATAAAAAATGAAGCAACTTTCCCGCTCTCTTTCTGCGTCCGATATTCTGTAATCCGACTAGTCAAGCTATCTGATAACCTTTTGGCCCAATCAAAAGAAGAGCCTTTCGTTACTGAGTATATCAAGGGCACCCATTGGAGGAAAAAATGTGTGGTGTCTTCCCTCCCGTACAATCTACAGGTCATCATCACTACATATTTGAACTGTGGTTCCAAAGAAGATATGGAATAAATTCCATTGCTATCTGCCCTGAACTTTGCTGGGTGTGAGACCCAATCCTTAATCAAATCAAATAAACTTTTCGTGTATTACTCGCATTTCTTCTATTTAAAACCATCTAGAAACTCTGAACTGTACGTGAAGTCTGACGTGAGTGGTAATTTGTACATCGCCTATAAGTTTTCTGGTCTAAAGGTCCCAACAATGACCTTCTGCTCGTTGATGATGGTTCTGGTAGGGATGTCTACATGATCTAGCGCCCATCGGATCATGTCATAGTAAGGCAGAAGGCGTGGCCTGGACGCTACTTTGTGCATATCTGCCTGGACAATGATCTTGTATTTGGTGGTCATGTCGTCTTTCTCGTTGTCACTGGAATCGTCCGAACAGTTCACCACATCTGATTGTAAAACCTCTGAGATGTATGACCAGGTTCGCACGGAATCAACGCTCCGAGGCGAAGTATCTGAAACGTTATTAGAACCTTGTCCTGAAACCTCAACGCTTGCCTTGGATGCTTTTCGCGGGGCCATGACAAGGGATTGTAACTTAGCTCTTCTGCAATAAAAATGTGTATACATATAGAAGTTAGCTTACTGAGAGAAACTTCTCTGTGCGGGATAGAAATGAACTTTATGAATAAAATAGGAAGCAAAAGATCTATATCTTCGAACATTTAACATATCGATGTCCTTACGAACAGAACGGTCCAATCATATTTAGATAGAGATTTTGGCAATAAAAACCATATCCTTACTTTTCTATTTCGCCTTATTTCCAATTAATGCCATAAAATTCGACGATTCGTGGCACAAGTTGGCGCAAGGAACATTTGAAATTACCTCGTAAATTGTGCATTATTATCATTTGCATTAAACATTGATTATGGTTGGCTTGGCTTCTTTAATCAGGATTTAAATCAATCATTTCGGCATTCATCGTATCGAGATTTTCAACTCTAACCTTTCGACCCTCTAAAACCCGAGATTGCGATGATTATACTTAATTAAGTAATGACGTAACTAGGATTAAGTGTTTTAATTGATTACACTTTAATTTATATTACGACTTCGCGGCTCGAAACTTCGAAGGTATTGTTTCCGAGAGGAAAGTATGCTGAGTCGCGAAATCCCGAGGAACTTAAATCATGGTCAAGACTAATCAACCTTGACTCTAACCCAGGTTACTTAGGTAAAAGTTTCGTGGCTTTGTCTTTCGGAGTTCTAGCGGTAATGTTTTAGAAGAGAGTGAATGTCGAGACGCGAAATCCCGACAGCATTTGACTGGGGTTTACATGGTCCCACTCTTAGCTTTCACCTGAGGTAAGCTTTTAAAACTTTTTGTGACCTCGCACATCGGGGTTTGTAAATCTTGTGACTTGTAACTCCCGAAGAGCGATACTCCGAGGTACGAAGAGAAAAAACTTTCGTTTAACGAAAAAAGTGGTAACCTATGAAACATCACATCCCCCGCTATTTTGCATGTTGAGACTACTGAGATTTTCAGTAGGTGAATATCATGAAGCGAAAAAGAACTTAAGAATTGACATTTGACCTTTTTTAAATAGATTTGAACAAAATAAAAAGGTGGCTCCAACATAGGCTCCAACTAGGGATCCTGTTTCCCTGTGAGGTGGGAAGAACAGTAGACCACGTGTCTGTATTGGGTAAATGGAGTCATTGGTTTCACTTCTGTGAAACTTGCTTTAGGGAAAAGATAAACCGAGGGAAGAAAAGATTTTTGTCTTTTACTACTGTAAGGCTTTTCTATACTCAAATATATTTCTCACTCAACTACAGTCCCTTTCATAACTTTTTCTTTCTCTTTACTGAGTTTAGGTCTGCATTAAGACAAATCAAAACAGTTCTAGGAAATCCAACAAATCTTGTAGTTTTTGGCTTACATCCAACGAAATTTATTGCATTTTTTTAATCAGGGAGTCCCGCTTGGACTTAGGATGTGGATTCAGTCATCGAGAAAGTTGATTACCAGAGCCGAGTGAAATTCATGTATAACAGCCTTGTAGATACCTTAGATATTGCTTCACTGCCAACGGGCCTGTTCAGTACCCCGATGAAGTTATCTGCCCCTTTTTTGCTGAATTTCCTTTCACCACTTCGAAATGTATTTATGCATTTAAATGCTGAGACGAGGGCAATCATTTCTGAATTTCCTTTCATCGTCTCTTCAGACTAGATGTACAATTAGATAGGACTTTCCTTTCATCATCTGTCTTATAATTTTCTTTTTAGAATACAAAGTGAGGGCAATCAGATTGTATGAGGGGTGATATCTGCGTAATATTTTGCAATGTAGGTCTATCAACTTACTTTCATTACTCAGTGCCAACCTTCCTTTGACTTTCACAACACCTTGGTCCACAGTGAGAAAAAAGGGGAAACATTTTTCTGGGGGTTTTCCTTCGAGTAAGCCTTGACCCTTCGAAACTATTGAAAAACCTAGAAACATCACGATCCATCTACGCATAATTTGTTTAGTAGGAGACCGAGGAGTTGTGAAGACCAGCCTTCTTTCCAAAACAGACTTACAACTTTCAAAGTTTAAACATAATCTCTTCTCCCTACGTATATAAATTGAAAAAGACATTTGGCATTTTTAAGAAGACAAATCTGAGGACCAAAAGAAAGGTGACAGAATCATGTTTGTATGTTGAGGGGCAGGGGTCGAAAATTAAAACCGCTTTTTTGAAAACCCTTCCCCAGAGATGCTTCACTTTCTGTTTGTTTTAACTACCACCTATCTGTGTTTTAAGTTAAAATTATTAGGGCCCAAAGCAAGTAACTGTACTTTTTAATAATCAATTGAGTAAAAACATTAGATTTATGGGACTTTTATGATGTTTTGGAGATCTCTACTTTCTTAAGGGACAGAATTTTCAGGAGTTCGTACCTTTACCTTACCATTTTTAAAATAACTGAAAATCTTTTCTGTCACCTGTTTTCGATGAATGTAAATCTCTGATACATGACCTTCTATTTTCTCCATTCATTCGTTTAGTTCGCAAACCGAAATCCTGTAAACACAAAGAGTGTCCTTTTTAAAAAAAAAATTTAAATGTATTTGAAAACCGTGTATCTCTATTTATATTGACCTAAAAAATAAAAATTGAAAACTTACCTCAAGGGAATCATGAAATAGAAAGCAAATACAAACCGGTATATACAATGGAAAACCTCGGAGAACTAATTATGTCATGTAGTGTTTTAGATAATGCCCGTTGATAGGGGCGTTGAAGATTTTACCATCCAGATTTTCTAATAAAAATGATTTTTTTCCTTCGGAAGTTGCGACTCTAAATGGTCCATACCAAATATGATCGAATTTACCGTGTTTCGCCGAATCTTCCTTCCTAGCATCCCATCTTAATACCAAATCTCCTGGAAGAAACTCTTTGTCTTTTGTCTTACGATCAAATAACGTTTTTATGTCGTCTTGATATTTTTGCAATCTTTCGTCCACCTCGACCCTGTGCTGCTGTAATTCGATCAGTTGATTTATTCTCCTTGTGACGTGGTTTGGTTCTTCTTTCTCATCTTGCCATAGTTTCGTCATGGGAATCGCTAAGTTTATAGGTAATACCACGTCAGTCCCGTATACCATCTGGAAAGGAGAAATATCGATGGATTTTTTTGTGCCAATCTGATTTGCCCATAGTGCGTATTTTAGATGTATATGCTAGGATCTCTTGTTCTCGTTCAATACTTTCTTAATTATGTTGATTAGAATCTTGTTCGAAGACTCGACCAATCCATCTCCTTGGGGATAATATGTCGTAGAATGACCGAGTACAATATTGTACTTTTGGAAAAAACTGATCATAGCCATGGATTTAAAAACCTGAGCATTATCTGTTACTATCTTTCGGGGGCAGCCGAATCTAGATAAAATATTTTCTTCTAGGAAATCTATTACCACCGAATCTGTAGCCCTCTTGGTAGGAATAGCCTCTACCCATTTCGTAAAATAATCTGTGGCGGTTAGGATCCATTTGTGTTGCGCGCTGGAATGGGGGTTAATTTCGCCTATAAAATCCAGTCCCCACTGCTGAAAAGGAGCTTATGTTTTGACTGAAACTAAAGGTAGTGCTGGGAGTTTCTGCTTGCCTGCGAATAGTTGGCAAGGGTCGCAAGCCCTGACTTTGGCATTTACATCCGAGAAAAGTTTAGGCCAATAATACCCTGCCCTCAAGATTTTATAAGTTGTCGCTCTCCAAGCATGATGTCCCCCACACACTCCTTCATGGAATTCGCTTATGACCTTCTCTATTTCAGATTCAACCAAACAAACCAACAGGAAGCCAAGTGGGTCCTTCCAAAACAATTTACCCTCTGATATACAATATTTGACCGCATGTAGTTTCAGCGTTCTGGCTTTGGATGGAGATAAATCACTTGGGCACTTCGAAGTCAATAGGTAGGATACTATGTTTTTGTACCAGTCAGAGGATGTAAACTTCTCTTCGATCCTGACTTCACCTGTTTGCTCGTAGAGCTTGTTCATATCTTCCTCTTCTCCACATACCTGTATGTTATTTATTCCGAGGGCTCTGTAATTGGATTCAGCTAAGAGTTTACCCAAACCTTGACCCTTTATCAACTTCGTTGGCTTTATTTCTAGATCAAATTCTTGAATTTTTGTGAGCCACCGTCCCCTTCCGCCATCATTGTCAGGCTTCACTAGAATGTCTTTTATAGAGCTAGTAGGTACATATGCGATTATCTTGGAATGCAATACATAAGTCCTAAAAGCCTTTAATGCCTTTACCATAGCATATGCTTGTTTTTCCATTATATCGTATTTTAGTTCCACGTCTCTGAGACTTTTGCTAAAAAAGGCTATCGGTTGTTCGAAACCCTCCTCATTTTTCTGGAGGAGCACTCCGGCAATAGTGTGCTCGGAAGCGAATGAGAAAATGAGAAAATCCTTTAGATAGTCGGGGCTTGCCAGTACAGGTGCCTCACTTGTAACCCTCTTGATACGTGCAAACGATTCTTTGGCCTCTGCTGTCCATTTTACCTCGTTGTTTTTCTTTAACATACCTGTGATTAATTTTAGAATTTCAGCGAAGTTTGGAATAAACCTTCTCAAAAAGTTTATCTTTCCTAAGAATGACTGGATTTCCTTTACATTTCTAGGAATATTTATTGTGTCTATAGCTTGAACCCTGCTGGGGTCAATTTTAATTCCGTCTCGGGACACAATATGGCCTAGGAGTTTACCTTCTCGCATGGCGAAGAGAGACTTTTTAGGGTTTAAAGACAGATCGAACTTGCGACATTTTTCGAAAGTCTGTTTGAGATGTATTAAATGATCTTCGTCAGACTTAGAAAAAACAGTTAGATCATCGAGGTAGATAACTACAAACTTGTCTCTTTTGCCGACGAAATTGATATCCATAGCACACTGGAAAGTGGCACCTGCATTCATTAGACCAAAAGGCATTTTATCATACATGAATGTACCCCAGGGTGTAGTGAAAGCTGATTTTTCTTTATCTTTTTCGTTTACAACAATTTGATTGTACCCAAATAAACCGTCGATCATAGACATCCTATTTGCTCCGACTACCTTTTCTAAGACGTGATCCATTTTAGGTAAAGGATAGTTGTCTTTTAGGGAATATTTATTTAAATTTCTGAAATCAACACACAGTCTAATCTCTCCACTCTTTTTTCTAATCGGAACCAGGTTTGGCACCCAATCGGAGTATCTCAGTGGTACTATTATTTTCGTGTCTAAAAGCTTCTTGACTTCTCTTTCGACTACGGGTAATAAGATAGGGTTGATTTGTCTAAGTTTTTGCCTAAAGGGTTTGATACCAGGCTTCAAAGGTATCTTGTGTTCAATCACGGTAGTGTCGTAAGTCATAAGCTCTTCGTAAGACCAAGCGAAAACATCTTTATATCGTGCAAGCAAATCTTTATACTTATTTTTCACCTTAGGAGGAAGATACTTTGATATTTTCACCATCCTGGGTTATTCTTTTGTCCCTATATCGCAATCTTCAACCTCTTCTGGTTGGGGTTGAAGAGTAGATTTTAAAGGCATGTCATTTTGATCGAAAAGTCTCTTCAGGGGGATTAGTCCCTTTGGAATCTGATTATTTTTTAAAACTAACATACAATGGTTGGCAATTTTTTCTCGGAAGTCCTGAGGGTCTTCTCCTTTTTGCATGATCCACATGTGATCATTTTGATTCTCTTGATCGATGTGGGTTTCAGAAAAGTCACCCACTACTTCGAGGAACTTTTTGATCTGTTCGTCATCCTCGAAAACTTGCCAGTGTTGTATGTTGTTCGGAATGGATGGTCTGTGCCTTACCTCTATATGGTATTTTAATTTAAAAGTCGTGGGGGGGAGCGAAAGTCAAGGCTTCCTTGGCTAACGAATCGGCTTGCGCGTGGTATGAAGTGGATATTTACAGACGAGAAGAAATTTTCCATTAGATCCCAGGCACAATTTCTATACGCTCTCAATCTCGAGTGTTTGGCCTGGTATTGTCAATTTATCTGTTTGACTATCAACTCAGCGTCTCCATATACTTCCAGGTTCTTTATGTTCAGTTTCTTGGCAGCTTCCAATCCTAAAACTAAAGCTTCATATTCACATACATTGTTAGTGTAGTCTATATCCCATTGAAGCCTGTAAGAAAAAGGGACGACAAACCTATTTTCAGGTGCCACAAAAAGTATTCCTGCACCGGCTCCTTCACATGACAGAGCACCGTTAAAAAACATTTTCCAGATCCCTGTACTGTGCATATTTTCTGAATCTTTCTCGTCTATGCAGTTTTCTTCTGTGCAACTATCTATACCATCATCAAAAGACAAAATACAATTTCCTAGATCTTGATCAGCAATGTAAACAGGAAAATTGTTAGGATTCTGAGGATCGCTCACGATATAGGCTAACCTCGTTTCCCTATATAACCTAGTAAGTTTCCCACCAAGTACAGGAATTGTGGCATAAGTCATGTCCAATTGAAGGGATCCCCCAAGTTTGGCTCCCCACGACCTTGATAACAGTAATCCATATTTTGGGGGGAATATCAACAATAACTACATCCATCCGAACACTTTTGACTGGGACCTGTGCAAGGGTGACTACTAAATCTTTTATCATACCTAAGCACTTGACTCTTCTTGAATCAAAAGAGTAGAGATCTTCGTAAGGTCGGGTGATCTCGAGGCCTAGTCTATCCATAATATCTTTGGGCATCACATTACATGAAGCTCCAAAATCTAGCATGTAGTTATGCAACAGTCGATCATGCACATTTAGGGTGATATAGAAAGGGGCAACGGTGTCTCTAGCGCCCTCGAAATGTGGACCGAAAGTGATATTTGGCTTGTCATCTTCCAAATTTATTTCGTCTGATTGACTTTCTTGGTCCGAACAACCTATCACCTTGGTTATCTATTTTCAATATGCAGGGTTTTTTGCTAATTCAACCAGCGAAATCGGTATTTTGATCCTATTTATTTCATTTTCGACACTAAAACCACCGCCACCTTTGTCCGTTTCTTTGGTTAAAACCTTGAGGTCTTTCTTTTCTAACTTATTTGTCTGAGTTGATTTATTACTCATGAGCTTCCTTACCAATGAGGGTGTTTCGACTGTCTTGATTTCCTTAGTTTGGGTCTCAACTTCCTTTGTTTTGAGGTTCAACGAGTCTGCCTCCTTTGTTTTGTTGTTAGACGTTTCAGTCTCTTTCGGGGCAGGCACATATATTTCACCTCCAGGGAGAATTTTCTTCGGTTGAGGAATCAATGTAGGTTTTTTTTTAGACCTCAAGTTATACCTCGCTTGGACTCCAGCTGTCATGGAATTAGACATTTCTTGGCATACAACGAAGTCATTGTTGTTTATATCATCTTCTTCATTTGACGGTTGGGGTGTGTTCAATGACCTCTCATAATATTCTTTAGTTACATAGGGCTGAGTACAGTCGTCGCCCAAATTTGTCACGTCTTCCTCAAGTCCCTCGAAATCTTCCAGGTCATTTCCTCCTATAAAATTTTCATTTTTTAAAGGGGTTTGGATTTTCTGATCTTCATTTTTAACCTGCCTTTGTTGATTTTGAGGGTTGGGGTTTCTTCTGAATTCTCTTTTAACGAAAGGATCACTCTTGGATTGGTCTAGCTCCATTATGGAAATCTTATTCGACAATTCTTTAATTACCCTAGCCATATCATCCATTTTGTCGTATGTAGATCTATTAGATCCTGAGGGTCCCGCTTGTTCCCTAAAATGTCTGGTTTCTCTGTTCCCCGTTTCTATCCTAGATTTCAACTTACCAGAGGCCATCATGTTAGATTCAATTTCTACAACATCATCCTACATTTGGGTTAAGGTAGCCCCCCGCCTTTCTCTTAATAGAAGAGCGAAATCGGGTTCGAAAGCTCCTGTGAAGGTTACTTTGGCTGTAGGTTGGGAGGGTTTGACTTCGGCTAGGATCTTATTATACAGTTTATTAAATCTTTGGATAAATTCCATCATTGTTTCTGAATTTCTTTTCTTTAAAGATCCAAACTCGGTTAGATAATATAAATGGTCTTTTCTCTCACCCCATTGTCTAAGAAAGGCATCTTCTAAGGCATCGTAAGATAGGATAGACCCTGTAGGAAGGATTCGAAACCAGGTTCGTACCTGTCCTTCAAAAGTTTGAACAAATAATCTTGAATAAACGTCTTCGTGTTCCAAACCTAGAATATCAGCGAACTGATCGAAGTAATTTATATGTTTGGCCGCAGTTAAGTCCCCCTCCCCTGTAAATTTCGGTAATTTTTTTATATAATTTTCAGGAAGGTTATGAAGAGGCGCGAGTAGAACTAAAGGTGCATATCTCGCAGCTACTTTAGTGAAAACTCTGGGGGGCAGGGGAGGCGCTTGGCCCCCTGCTCCTCCTCCGGCGGCCGCCATTGGTATTACCTAATGGGGATAGGGTGTGTTATATAGCGGGTTCTGGAAGACTAAAAATGGATTCTTAGCTTCTTCAGGAGATGAGAGAAGTGAAGACGTGTGAACGGAGATGCGAGGAATTATATCTTCGGATGTGCAGGAGACGTAATCAGGGGATCCCGTGGGTGTGAGATTTGAGTATATAGTATACTCTTCGAGACTTGGTGAGGTCGGGAAGTCTGAAAAGAGACTCGGTGGGATATCAACTGCTGATAAATTTACTGTCGAGCTTTTACCTTTGTGTTCGACAGAGGTTTTCGAAAGGATTTCACTTTTAACCATAGAGATGAATAAAAATGAATTAGTGGTTTCGGGAGGTGTACTATGCGAAGTTGAAGTTTCACAAGAACTTTTGGTCTTGGGCTGCAGGTGTTTAAGCTGATAGATTGCAGTAGTCGGCTTAAGAGAACCTCTAGCTTTTAGTATTTTTTCGGGATCTGAAACAGGCGTGGTATGTTTGTTCCTTGGGTTTTGTCTAGTATTCCTTCGAATGAATGCCAGCTTACTTATATGTAGAGTCGCCAAGTGAAAGATAAGAAAATCCTTTTAGAAAGTGCTCACTCTTTGTTCACTATCAAAGGGTGAAACTTGAAAATATGTCGTTTTTCCCAGGGAAAAGGTTTCGTAACTTCGTCCCCGGCAACGGTGCCAAAAAGATGTTGTTCTAGAGTCTGTACTTAAGGCTTTAAAAAGTACAGTGTCTAGGCATCCGAAAGTTAGTAAGATGTAAAAAGGAGGAGGGTATTCCTTCGGGAAAGGAAGCTAGGGTTGATTTCTAGGTTGTCGCTGCCTAGCTTCCAACTGTTCCTGGATGTTTATATCCCTTTCAATTGCAGCCCATGAACGTTCAAGTTCTACCCAGGTGTTAGTTGTTTTAAGTATAGTATCAAAGAGATTTAAAGCGATATGGGTATGATCTGTCAAGCCGGGTTCAATATTGGGTTGTCTTACAACAGGGACAGTCATAGAGGAACAAAAAAATTTATGGAACTCCAAAAGTTTTTATGCTGTATCAATTTGATTTTATAAAAGAGAAGTTTAGAAATCAATATTAAAAGCAAATTGCAAACCAAAGGCCTTTTTCCGTAACTGCGTTATATTTGAAATAAAAGGTGTATGAATTATGGGAAAAACATTAAGCTGTCTATAGAATAAGGCTCCTATCGAGAGAGAATCTCACTATGTAAACAGAAGAAGAAAATAAGATAAGAAATGGTCCGATGAAGCATAAAATATGACAACCTAAAGATTTACAGGTCTTGTACCTGCTAGTAGCCGATATAGAGGAAAAACTGTAAACAATAGATAGCTAAATATTAATCACTTCAGTAGAAGTTTTGCTAAATTGCAATGCAACATTCATTAGATATATATAAGTGAAATAAGAATGAATATGAAATAACAGAGAGAACAAACTCATAACACAGTAGTGATGGAATTAGGAATCTCCGGAATGCTTTGTATTAAGTCTCGAAAAGAGACAATCTCTATTACAATTAATCAAAAAGTTCTAGCCCCTTTTTCTCTTTCTTCAAAATGTATATTTATACAAATTTTTACGCGCCGGAATATCACTAGTTCCACAGGTTTTCGGTTACAATCAAAAGGAGTCAAAACGTTTTGTTTCTTTATCTCTATTTTCATCTGGTACCCGAAACCAGCCTCTTCACATGCTCCTTGCAAATAACGCACTTCTCCACCAGCTGTGATATCAACTTAGATGGCTCTGCTTGATTATTTGCCTCAAAAATATAGCAGTTTTTCATCAATAGTGGCAGCTTTCCTTCCACCTGTTGATCTTTGGCATTGATAGAGCATAACAGTATACTCAGTTTAATTAGCCATTTGTCTATTTGCACTATGTCTGTTTGAGCTATTTGTGATATTTCAGCTAATTCTCTTTCTTCCTTTTCCTTGATATTAAGCATATATTTAGTTGTATTTATCTGACCCAGTATCTCCATGCCACTTTCACCATCAGAACCCAAACAAATCTCACTTAACAAACCAAAAATTTCTTCGCAAGATTTCCTTAGCTTCATAGCTTGTTGTTTACCTTCGGATATATTTCACTCCCATTCTTTCAACAAGATATTACCCCTGGTCTGCTCTGCGATGGGAAAACTAGAACTATTGCTTGTTTCCCTTCTTGTTGTGGCTATAATAGCTTCTTGGAACGCCACCCGAGCTGCTCCGACATCCCTTTCTTTAAGGGAGAGGTTTTCCAACACCTGATCAATGAGTTGGAAGCTGCTTTGAATTGTTTCTACTTTAACAAGCAGACCCTGTTGTGTCGCCGATGACCTTTTTCTGATCTCTATTGCCTGGGATTGAAATATCCCGATATCGATTACCTGGCTTTCGGCGAATTCTAGTTTGGCCCGAAGCTAGTCTATCAATTCTCCCTATTGGCTTATCTGAGTCTGACTCGTCTGAACCTTCAACTGTGTCTTTTTGAGATTGACTTTAAGCCGCTCGATTTCTTTTTTATCTTCTATTCTTGCTTGCTCTAAAGTCGCACTTGCCTGATCTTTAGCAGCAGCCTCTACTGTGGCTAGTTTAGCCTCTAGTGTCTTGATCAAATGATTTTTTCATTTCAGCTGATCTTTTAGAGTCCTGACTGAATATTGGTTCGTCGTGGCGAAAGCACCCAATGTTCCTGCTATTTGCGTCGTGAATTCTACTTTCTTCATATTTTTCCCATCAGTTAAAATTTTATATTTCTTAGAGACAGTACCTGCCTCTTGGTAGAGTTCTTGTCTCACAACCACTTTCCTCTTCTTATCGAAGAAGAATTCATTCGGAGGTAGCTCTTCAACTGATATAGGTGTCAAATTTTCACCCAAAATCCAACCTGCGTCCAGGATTCCCTTTGCAGACTGTAGAGGGGTAATGGAGGCGATGGGATTGCCGACTTGTTTAGAAGATTTCCCAGGAGTAATGACTGAAGTTGGCTTGCTTGGAGGATCGGAAGCCTCAACTTCTTGTTTCGGGCCCCCAGCTTGCTCTTCTTTATCCTGTTGTTCTTCTTGGCTGGGTGGTGAACCTTTAGAGCCTCCAGCTTTTGTTTGCTGCTCCTCTACTATCGTCGGATCTTCACCCCGTAATACTTGAGGAAGGCAACTTCGCCTATGCTCTTGGAATCTGACAACATCAGCCTGCTCTTCAGGCAATAGGGCTTGTATTCGAGCCAAAACCTCGTCATAAGATTTTGCACCTCGAAAAATATCATCACGAGGCGAATTCTCGTGCTCAAATCTTTTAAGGCCACAGTTGGCCAAATGATTACTCATGACCCTGTGTGGATCATGTTTCTTGAATTCGATATGAACCAAATTTATATCTTCTAGGGTTGTTGCCTCAGCCTTTGCATGCCCGAAGTCTAATAATGAATAGGTGTTTAAATGAACAGGAAAAAGTGGCCATACCTTTTTTGAAAACCCTTTCAGTTCTTTACTTATACCGTCGATTATGATTTTCTTGGCAAACTCACGACAAGCCAGCCTGTCAGGTATAAGCAAGGGTAAAGCATGCAGAGGGACGGAAGCGCCGAAAACCCTGATGTATGAAAATTCTTTCTCCACATACCAATCGACCACTCTGATTAAATTTGTCGTGATGCTATCCAATATCCTGGGTGGCGGATTACTGAAGATGGAAACATGCATCGGTACCATTACCCAGTTGAAGATTTCGTATACGAAATCCGAAGCCTTTTCCTCCCAAAGCTTAGAATGGTATACATGGATTGGCTCAGCATTCGATGGAGCCCAGCTCCAATTCATCAAGGGAAAAGGCGTCATGGAACATACTGTGTCCATGAGATACGCAGACATAAAAAATGAAGCAGCTTTCCCACTCTCTTTCTGCGTCTGATGGTCTGTAATCCGAATGGTTAGGGTATCTGATAACATTTTGGCCTAGTTGAAAGAAGAGCCTTCCGCTACTGAGTATATCAAGGGCACCCATTGGAGAAAAAAATGCGTGGTGTCTTCCCTCCCGTACAATCTACAGGTCATCATCGCTACGTATTTGAACTGTGGTTCCAAAGAAGATATGGAATAAATTCCATTGCTGTCTACCCTGAACTTCACTGGGTGTGAGACCCAATCCTTAATCAAATCAGATAAACTTTTTGCTTATTGCTCGCATTCATTCTGTTTAAAACCATCTAGAAACTCTGCACTGTACGTGAAGTCTGACGTGGGTGGTAATTTGTACATCACCTGTAAGTTTTATGTTCTAAAGTTCCCAACAATGACCTTCTGCTTGTTGATGATGGTTCTGGTAGGGATGTCTACATGATCTAGCGCCCATCGCATCATGTCATAGTAAGGCGGAAGGCGTGGCCTGGCTGCTACTTTGTGCATATCTACCTAGACAACGATCTTGTATTTGGTGGTCATGTCGTCTTTCTCTTTGTCACTGGAATCGTCCGAACAGTTCAGCACATCTGATTGCAAAACCTCTGAGACGTATGACCAGGTTTGCATGGAATCAACACTCCAAGGTGAAGTATCTGAAACGTTATCAGAACCTTGTCCTGAAACCTCAGTGCTTGCCTTGGATTCTTTTCACGGGGCCATGGCAGGGGATTGTAACTTAGCTCTTCTGCAATAAAAATGCGTATACATATAGAAGTTAGCTTACTGAGAGAAACTTCTCTGTGCGGGATAGAAATGAACTTTATGAATAAAATAGGAAGCAAAAGATCTATATCTTCGAACATTTAACATATCGATGTCCTTACGAACAGAACGGTCCAATCATATTTAGATAGAGATTTTGGCAATAAAAACCATATCCTTACTTTGTCGTTTCGCCTTATTTCCAATTAATGCCATAAAATTCGACGGTTCGTGGCACAAGCTGGCGCAAGGAACATTTGAAATTACCTCGTAAACTGTGCATTATTATCATTTGCATTAAACATTGATTATGGTTGGCTTGGCTTCTTTAATCAAGATTTAAATCAATCATTTCAGCGTTCGCCGTATCGAGATTTTCAACTCTAACCTTTCGACCCTCTAAAACCCGAGATTGCGATGATTATACTTAATTAAGCAATGAAGTAACTAGGATTAAGTGTTTTAATTGATTACGCTTTAATTTATATCGCGACTTCGTGGCTCGGAACTTCAAAGGTATTGTTTCCGGGAGGAAAGTATGTCGAGTTGCGAATTCCTGAGGAACTTAAATCATGGTCAAGATTAATCAACCTTGACTCTAACTCGGGTTACTTAGGTAAAAGTTTCATGGCTTCGTCTTTCAGAGTTCTAGCGGTAATATTTTAGGAGAGAGTGAACGTCGAGACGCGGAATCCCGATAGCATTTGACTGGGGTTTACATGGTCCCACTCTTAGCTTTCACCTGAGGTAAGCTTTTGAAACTTTTCGCGACCTCGCACATCGAGGTGTGTAAATCTTGTGACTTGTAACTCCCGAAGAGCGATACTCCGAGGTACGAAGAGAAACAACCTTCGTTTAATGAAAAAAGTGGTAACCTATGAAACATCACGTCCCCCGCTATTTCGCATGTCGAGACTACTGAGATTTTCAGTAGGTGAATATCACGAAGCGAAAAATAACTTAAGAACCGACATTTGACTTTTTTTAAATAAATTTGAACAAAATAAAAAGGCGGCTCCAACAGTAACTATAAATGTTAGCCTATTAGCTATCATTTAATTGACATTCAAGTAAATTCTATCCCATAATTCAATTTGAAACCAATGGTAACTATAAATTTTAGTATATTAGCTATGAGACGCGAATTGGGTTGCTAAAAGTGGAGTAGCGCAAATTTGATTCTTCATGGGAAGTGGTCAACATGCTACTGCAAAAGAGGCCAAGACTCTGTAAGGAGCATTATAGAATTCTTACATTCATATTAAAATATGGAGATACTATCAAAGTTTTGAAGTTGTGAGATGTAATTTTGCCTCATCAAATACATGAATGATTTATCTATGTTTTTCGTGATTTACATGTGGTTTTAAACCATTGTTTGTTTTACCACATTTCCTCCATTGTCTCCCAGTCAGGTTTAAGGGGATGTTAAGGTTATAGTGGTCAATCTTAACTTAGTAGTCCCTTAGTTTTCATCTATGGTCCCTTAGTGTTTATTAATGTCATTTATTATGCACCATTATTAGTTAGCTCACATTGATTCTTTGGATTAAGGATAGGTACTCTAGTTGTAGCACCTATAAATGAGGTTCTCACTTGAATTATAAATTACTCAAGTGTGACATTCATTGATTATTTGCATACAATGGTGTCCATCTAAATACCCATATCTTGGGTTGATCTTCCTATGATGTGATTTTAATGCTCTTTGGTTATAGCCCAATATCTTCAACATGGTATCAAAGCAAAAATGACTCTTGGACTATGGTTATGTAATTTGATCACGACTAGGTTACGAAATAAGCATGATTGTGCAATGACTATAGGGATTGTTCTTATTGTCAGTATATATTTATTGAGCAATTTTGAAATTTGAGTTGTTGTAACTCAGTTTGCAACAAATGCAAGTTGAGCTCAATGGGTGTGATTTAAGCATACTATGTATTTATTTGCCCTCATTCAAAGCTTTCAACCTAATTCCAATGTAGGCTAGTTAAGTGCAATGTTCTTGTATTGAAAATGGAACTACTTTTTTTCCTTGGAAATAAATCCTTGTGAAACTTTCAGGTACTTCCCCCCATTCTAAGGATGGTACATAGTGTAAAGTGTGAGGTATAGGTTTAATGCACCTAACCCCATGGGAATCAACACATGGACCTGCACTACACACTTAATTACCAACAACATCCTAACAATAGCAGCAACAACCAATTGAACTAACCCTCGGGGCTATTCAAAATGGAACTACTACTACAACTCATGATACAACAAAAACAAAAAACTATGTGTAACATAAATCAAGAGCCAAAGTAGAGAAGATAATGAGGGCACCTTCACAACCAACGGTGGATTGCACCTTCAAATTTGAGTAATGGAGGAAGATTTAGTAAACACCAATAGACTAGGTGATTGTATAATAATATGAGTTGCAAATGAGAGGAGGGAAAACATCATATATACTGAAAGAGAGGAAAAACCCTACTTAAAGCTTAAGTCATTGATCAAAGTGATTAGGTCATTATTCCATAAAAGTGGTATTTTACAAATATTAAAATATGAGCATACATACAAAATAGCATATGTATGTAGAGCTTGATATCAATAAAGATATTGTGGTTAGGTACATGATATGCCCTCCCCCTTAAAAGGACTTTACTCTCACAACTAAAAATCACATAATAAATGCCATTTTGTGTAAATATAATAGGAATAATTGAAGATATGCCTTCTCACCCCTATATAAGTTCGAAGTATGCAGTATCATAGATTGAAAGATGTAATAACATGCCTACATTTGTGTTAGTAACATTTTTCGTCTGAGGCACAAGAGTATTCTGGATTGCAAATGGCGCGAGGAGCGTTGGGCGCAGCTCACAGAAGAAATCTATTTCGGGCTTAAATCAAGCGAGCGGGCACTTCATTCTTCTGCGGCGAGAATTCATCGACAGAGCAGAGCAACGATTGATGGGTTGTTGCAGCTAACCGAGTCGCGCTAAGTATGGCACAAAAGGGTTTTCAAGGGGCGTAAATCGCGATAAGTACAAGCGCAATAGTTATTTCTTAAACTCGGGGTTCGTAAGTTCGGAGGGCAGACTATGTCTTTTAGTTGCGCGAGATTGCGAGTTACGAAAAGTGCCCAGAGGGGGTCAACCTTCGCTGACCATCGCGTCTCGGGACTTCGCGAGGGGAGAATGCCAAAGTTTGATACTCCAGCTTGCGAAGCCGCGAGTTGCAAGAGGCGTTAGTACTTGGGCTCTAGCCGACGGTTACACGCAGAGAGCACTAACCAGAAAGGGGGCCTGACCCGTATCACCATCTCGGGGATCGGGAGTTTAGAAAAGGGAGCCAAGGGTCTTTGACCCATGAACTCGCGAATCACGAAAGGGAAAGAACTTTTAAAGTTGGGCCCACAGTATCAGGGGGCAGTCTCAGCTGTCCATTTGAAGCGGACACCTGGTGCACGATTAGGCTCCCCGCCTTTTCGCCCATCGCAGTTTCGAAGTGCAAAAAACGGCTCCATCATATCCCGATACGCGAAGTAGCAAGAGCATTCAGGACCTGGGGCCCACAACAGCGTCAGGTGAGTGTAGGACTGTCAGATTTGAAGGACGCGTGGCGCTCAATTGAGCCATCTCAGCGTTTCGCCCATTGCAACTATGATAAGCAAGCATTAGCTCCTTCCCATTCACGAACGCTGAGAGCGCCTTGGGAATAAGCACGTGCTCGCAACCCATGGTCACTTGGGGAAAGAAAGGAGCTGTGTAAAAAAGGCCAAAGGTGTCAAGTTCAGTTGCAGAGGGGATCATCGCGATCTCCAGGCGCCATTGGATCCGATCTCAATACTGTTTCTCGCTCGGAGTAAATGAAGGCAAGGAGGGGTAGTTGAAACCTCTACTTAGTCATTAAGTGCGAAGTATGGAGGGCCTGGCGAGCGGTCTGCTCAAGAGGGTCCTGTGTACCCATTTTTCTAAAGAAGCCATGCTGAGTTCTTAACTAGTCGAAGGAAGTCTGCACACGCTAGCTCGACACTTAATGGCTTAGCTACTCCCCTTGCAGGAGCCATGCACAGTTAAGGTGGCGTCTGACAGGGATTATCCGTCCGAATTCGGCTGAAGGGACACCACGCCTTTGATGGCTGAGCATGCCTCCGTTAGGTGAATTTTCCTGAGTATATAGACTCAGTTGTTGTATTTTGTAATCTATCGATGGTAGAGCAAAGCTTCCGACTTTAAAGTTTTAATGGACATTCTAGCTTTTTGGTTATGCATCTGTATGTGAGATTTCTTATGTTATAACAAACAGTCTTTCTTACTCCATCTAATTTTCATCTTATGCTGAGAGAGTTCGTGAACGACTGATTTGTGTGAACTATTGCAATTATGTTATCATAAAGGATTTATTGTTGCATTGTTGTATTCTCTGGTTTTTTGCGTTTGAATGTAAGAAGATCTTGCGTTTAGATGCCTTCTCCTACAGTTTGTTAGAAACCCGATGTTTATGACAGACCTTTGCATCTCTCTGATACAAGTCTTCCCCCTTACTCACCCTCACTACAACTCACTGTCTGAAGTTTGATTAAGACCCCACTCGCTCATGCATACCAGACCTGGTTTTGGAGTTAGAACAATGTTGTTTTGAGTCAGCTCCCATTTGATCACCCCTTTTATAAACAAATCGTGACATAAACTGATGGGTGTTGGGCTCTGCTCCTGCTGCAATCCAGGGGTGACTTCTGACGCTAACAATTTGTTAATAGAGCCCACCTTTCTGTCTTTTGGGTTATTTTTGAGGAGTGCATACAAAGAAATTACAGGTTCACCTTATGATTAAGTCACTTAAGAATAGAGAGTTGTTAAGATATTTATACACTTAGGAGTTAGTTAAGATCAACTTGGTCTAATGTGTTGTTAGGTAAAAGTGTGTTTCTTAGTGTGTTTCCTTAGTATGCATAGGAAATCTGATGATCATGATATGTTCCCAACATAGAGTGTGATATGACGGCTCATATTCTCCTCGATCTTAACAACTACATTGATCTGTGGCTTAACATCTGATGCGTCCATGATCTCTATTTAAAGAGCATGGAGGGCCATTTTTCGATGATCGATTGTGAGAAAATCTCTTGTAAATATCTCTGTAATATTTTTCTTTTGCATTAATAAATTGCTCCAAGGGGTCACGTCGGTTGGGGTTGTGGATGTTTCCCCGCACATGTTTTACCATGTAAAAACATCGGTGAGTTGATCTTTGATTTGGTTGTGATAGTGGTTACTAAAGGTCTTCATCCTCTATTGGAATTCCTGTGTTGTCGAACATGGTATCAGAGCGCATTCGAAGACCCGATCCCGTTGTAGATCGAGATTTTGAAGATGTGTTTTCACATTTATGGTTTCCTCCATTTTCGTATATTTTTTGGATGAGAGGACTATTTCATTGCATTTGGAGTGCTCATTTCAGTTAGGAACGTATTTTGTTTCACTCGAAAATGTTTTGGTTTGCTCAAGATACGACCATTTCAATCAGATCCAGAGATGTAGAGCCTGAATACGCCCTTTTGATTTTTTTTATAGAGATAACATTTTGACTACAATTTATTTCCCATCTATTTGAGGTTGATAAACAATACTCATTTTAAAAGTAGCCCCAACTAATTTGAAGATTTATTACCATGAGTGGCTTACAAACTTTGGGTCCATGTCACTAGTGATGTAGTGAGGAATTCCATGGAAGTTCATACATGCTTAAAGAATAAACCAATAATCATGAGAGCTATAAACTTGGTAGTAAAGGGGATGAAGTGAGCATACCTAGTTAAATAATAAAATACCAAAAAATAACATCCTTACCTTTAGAGAGAGGGAAACCTATGATTAAGTCCATAAATACTTCTTCCTACTTTTGATGGGCATGGCATTAAGCTGGAAAATACCATTACAAGCAACAACTTCTACTTTATTTCACTAGCAAGTGTCACATTTTATTAAAAACTATTCAATATCATACTTCATTTTTTGCTAATAAAAGTTGGAGGAGATGTTCTTATGAGTTTTGTGGAAACCCATATTTCCAACGAAGAGAGATGAATGTTGCATGTGTTAAAAAAACTATTTTATAAGAGATCCTTGTCATAAATAGATGTGATTATTGAATAGGATGTATTGACAGTCTATAATTGGCTCTTCTTGACATCAACAATATCTTATTGAAGTTTAACTATAGTAGGATATGTTATGTATTATGTGAGGATCTCTTGTACCTAAGTAGGCTCATTGATTGATATGGAGTTGAAGGCGAGTGGTTAATCTAGTCGAGATAAACCATCTACGACAATATTTTATCACCCTTTCTTATAGATGATCTCAAACTCATTAGATTGAAGGTTGTCAATTCACTTATTTTGATTCTCTATTAGAGTGAATTGTGTCTATAATTTCTTTCGGATAAGGTGATTAGTTTTAATGAATAATTTATTAACAAGGAGGATTTGGCATCATTTCGTCACTATATGAAGTATAGCTAATAGTGATTTCTTGTATGTGGGAATCCATCATTACTTATCATTCAACTTCCTACTTTCAATGGCATTAGGTATATTGCCCTATAAGAGTATTGCAACCACATCCAAAGCTCACACTCAATGATGAAGGGTTGAGTCAAATCTAGTGTCATGAGCATTGGAGTCAAAGCAAAGTAGTCTTTCAGTTGCACAAATCTTAATGTGCCTTGGTTGGCCAATGAAAGGTATCCTTCTTTGTTGAGAAATTTAGGGGATGAGAAATAATGGAGAAACTTCATACAAAATGACAATAGAACCATATTAATCCCAAAACTCCCCAATGCTTCTTGAGGGTTGTAAGCATTAGCCATTCTTGAATTCCTTGAATCTCCATAGGATTTGTTCAAACAACACTTGTAAATATAACATGTCCAAGATATTCCAATGAATCCTTAGTAAATTCATATTTGGATATTTTGCATAGAGCTTATCCTATACTAAGGTAACTAATACAATATCTAAATTCTCCATATGTTTTGTGAATGTTCTATTGTATATGAGCATATTACCGAAGAAGACTAAGACAAACTTGCTAAGATACTTACCAAACACATTGTTCATTAAGGCCTGAAAAGTAGTAGGAGCATTGCAAAGGATATATGGCATCACCCAAAAGTGGTAATGGCCCTAATGAGTCTAGGATATGGTCTTGTCTTGATCTTATATTCTTGTAGGTATTTGGTGATAACCAAAGTGGAGGTCATCTTAGAAGAAATATTTGGCACCATGTAATTCATACATCAAATCATCAACAAGAGGCACTTGGAACTTTGTTTTTACAGTGATTCAATTATTTTTTTGTAATTAGTGAAAAGGTAGTATGAACCATCATTTTTCCTTGAAAAATAATATGAGCAACATAAGGACTCTCACTGTGAGTTATGATCCCAACTTCCAAGAGTTACTTCATAATCCTTTCAATCTCACGCTTCTAAAAAGGTCCATATTGATAGATAAACCGTTGTGGGGGCCTTTAGTAGGGTCAAATTCAATAACATGTTTCGTACCCCTATTAGGTGGAAGTTCAATGGGAATATCCAAGAAGAATACCTTATATTTATGGAGTATGGTGGAGAGGCCTAAACATGAATTTGATGAGAAGGAAATGCCTCCATACATTACATGAAATCCCTAAATCCAAATTGGTCCTTCTTTAGAAGTTTGGACATGTGCTTAGAGTTAATGGTCTCGATACTTTTAGGTGAGAATCCTTGATAGTGTATTTGCGGCCATCTTGGAGAAAGGAGATGAACTTCTCCAAGTGGTTAGCAAGGTAGGTGCCTATGGAAATAACACATTGGATACCCAAAACAACATCTACTCCCCTAATGTATATGACATAAAAGTTGTCCTTGAGGGTATACTCTTTCAATGTAAGTTCCTCCTTTTGCACCACACCTTCACAATAAATGTGTTTATGGCTAGGGATGTTGATGGGGCAGCGTTTAATAGTATCCATATGGAGGCACAATCACTTGACCTATTTCTTATTAATGATGTCTATTATGTTGTTAAGATCAATTGTAACAACGAGCCTTTGTTTTTAAATGGAGTAATTAAACTTGAAGGTATCAAGAAGACCCAAGCTAATCATTATAGTAAGGAAGATAAAGGCCTTCAATATATAGAATGGTGAATGGGATTGATTTGGTGGAATATAATCATTATCTTAATGCTCATGAAGAGTATTCTCTTGATGCTCATATTCAAAGATAGATTGGAACATATTTACGACCATGAAAAAAAAACAAGGGTTGTAAACATGTCTTTTAAACTTGGATCAAGGGCATTTAAATCAAGGGTTTAAGGTGGAGGGATTGGGTTTCTAGATAGAAAGACATATAAGGGTTTTGATCTGTAAAATTATAGACTTTCCCTCTTCCTTAGGCCTCCTACCATATGCATAACCCTTTTTACTTGAGCCATAAATATTTCTCTTAATAAATTCAATATGACGCTTCTCTTCTAGCTATAATAATGTCATTTTCCAAAGAATCATGTTTAAACATTCTTACATTAGTTTAGATTTCTCCTTGGATTTTGGATGTATACTTTTTGCACCAAATCTTTAGAGAGTTTAACCTTTGACTACAAGACTTGAAACTTCTTAGTGTCTTTAGCACTATTATGTCCTTCTAAAACAAGTTCATGACTTGACCATCATAAGTCTCATCCCAATTAGGGTCTATTCTATGATTTAATGTATTTAAAAAATCACTAAAGTCCCCTAAAGGGTTTTTAGAAATCCATATCTCACCCTAAGTATGAATTGTACCATCCAAATTTTAACATTCCTAGCCACCCATGTTGGGTCATGCCACACAAAACTCTCCCTTTTACAACTCTGATACCACTTTGTAACGTTCCCAACCACCCAAGTTGGGTCACGCCACAAAAAACTCTTCCTTTTACAACTCTAATACCATAATGTAACATTCCCCAGCCCAACTGAGGGACATTATGGTGCATAATGCACATAAAAATGAAATTTCTGCGAACTAAAGTAATTCTTTTACTGTTAGCCGATTTCCTGTAGCTTACAACTACAAATTTAAAACAGTTTTAGCTATTGTCTACAACCATAAAACATATGCATCTAAAACATGTTAATAATCAACATGAAATGCAACTAAATTGCACATTACAACAACATATAAGTCATTCTCATTCACATGGAGTTCATGCACAACAATAACACATGTAAATAACTCAACAACAAGATAAAACACTTATCTTTAAACAATAATGGTCCAACCAACTGCTTGGGACGAACGTTCCACCTAACCGTAGACTGATTGTTCCAAATCTTAATAGTCAGTCACCCCCGATCTAAGGCTAGTAATTCACAAAAGACGTTGGTCTCTCACAATCCACTCGCAACTCATAAAACTCATAACCCGATTGATATTCTCCTACAACTATCCCAATTTTTTCTACCAGCTCTCTTCCTCCTAACTTGCCCAACCCAAGGAATGCACCATTCATTTATCATGGATAACCCAAGGGATGTTCCATATGTTTATCAGGGTTAACCCAAGGAATGTTCCATTCGTTTAACAGGGTCTCTCTGACACAAGTAGCTAGGAATCTCTCAGTTGGGAACTCAAGTGAACATATTGTTAGGAAAACTACCAGCAAACCAACAACAAACACTTGTTGTTACATTGCAACTCACTCTGGAGTTCACTCTTCAGGCTTGACAACCTATCTCTTCAATCTTCAGCTCCAAAATGCTCCAAATACTTCCAACTTGCTCTAGGATCCACTCTCCCTGGCTGCACCCGCTCCAAGCTCTCTTTTTTTCTCTCCCTTTTTCCTCATGCACAAAAACTTCATTTTTCCTTCGAACTGCTATCCCAACCCATACGGATTTCCTCCCTTTGCCTTGCCTTTCTTGACCCACATTCTTCCCAAAGATGATTGTACTCAACCCCCATGTGCCCAATAACTATGGGATGTGACCACTCACAACCACCCTCTTACATGTATTCAATGATTGGCTTTGGGAACACTCAATCAGAAATTGGAAGGTTCACATACAATTAGCAAGTTTATGAAAATGGGTTGAATTAATATACATGGGTAATTACCCCTTTGACCCCTCTTGTCCATTATCCTAGACACTTCCCCTTCTTGTGGATTAATTCAACCCCCATCTCTTGTCAATGTCCCCTTAGCAACTGGCATCACATTTTATTATTAAAACATAGAGATACAATTCGCATATTACATCGCTTTGGTTGTAGCCACACATTATATCTACATAAGCATTAATTAAACGGGGGATTATAGCGGGGATGTTACATTCCCCCTCCCCTACAGTTGTGTGTCATCCTTGGTGCACTCTATGACCACACACACACACATGCAAATTTACATCACAATACTTAGAAATAAAAATTTTGCAATTTAATAACCATCAACAACTCCAACCATCAATCTCTTGTTCCTCTCAACTTGCCGACCCAAGGAATGCACCATTCATTTATCAGGGTTAACCCAAGGGATGTACCATCCGTTTATCAAGGCTAACCTAAGGAATGAGCCATTCGTTTATCAAGGTCCCCAACACAGTTGGCTAGGACTATGAGATGTGGTTCCAGAACACTAGCTTTTCAAAATGGAGTCTTGCACTATGCCTTCTTCAAAATTGTCAAAAATATACGGGTACTCTTCCCGCATGTTTTCTTCATCCTCCCATGTAGCAGCTTCAGGACCATAGCAGGTCCATTGAACCTTTACTGGCCCTATGGCTTTGTTCCTGAGCACTTTGACCTTCTAGTCCAGGATGCGTAATGGTTCCACCCAGAAATCCCCTTCGTGCTCCACTTGGATCACATTCCAATTAATTATCTGGTTAGGATCAAGTACATACTTCTTTATTAATGATACATGAAATACATTATGCACTCTCATGGATGCGGGAAATGTTAGCATGTATGCAATTGGCCCTATCTTTTCTAATATTTCAAAAGGTCTACAATATCTCCCTGCCAACTTCAGTGAACTTCCTAATCTTAGCGAACTTTTCTTTGCCTTCACTTTCAAAATCACATGTTCGCCTACTTTAAAATATCTGAAAACTCTATTCTTGTATGCATAACTTTTCTGCCTATCCTAGGAAGCCTTTAAATTTTTCTTTATCCTTGTCATTTGCTCTTCCATTTCCTTCAACAAATCTAGCCCAACAACTGCTCTGTCTGCTAGATTATCCCAACTCACCGGAGTGTTACATTTTCTGCCATACAATGCTTCAAATGGACTCATTTTCAATGAGGCATGATACCCATTATTGTAGGAAAATTCAACTAAATGAATATAATATTCCCACTTTGATGGTTGATCCATCACATACATTCTAAGCATGTCCTCAATTATCATGTTAGTCCTTTATGTTTTCTCATCTGACTCTAAATTATACATTGTACTAAGATTCAAATTTGTTTCAAAGCTGTTGAACAAACCCTTCCAAAAATTGGATGTAAACTTTAGATCTATATCTGAAACTATTTCCTTAGGTACTCCATGTAGCCTAACAACTTCTTTCATGTAGATATCTACAATATCCATTGCCTTGTGTGTAGTCTTTACTGGAATAAAATGTGTTGCTTTAGTCAATTTATCCACCACCACCATGATGGAATCATGATGCTTCACTATTCTTGGCAGCTTAGTAATAAAATCAATCGTGAAAACTTCCCACTTCCATTTTGGTATGGGCAATGGTTGTAGAAAACCTGCTATATGTCTATGCTCTATATTCACTTTTTGGAATTCTAGACATATGGCTATGTAATTAGCCACTTCTTTCTTCATTCCCGGCCAAAAGTATTGTCTTCTTATTGCTACAATTGTCTTCTAATATCCTAGGTGCTCAACATATGTCACGTTGTGCATTTCCTTTAGAACTACATTTTTCAGCTCATTGAAATTCGACACATATACTTTTCCCATGTGCATGAGAATTCCATCCTCTTTCAGCTCATAAAAATTAAATTTCTGCTGAAAATTACCTTGTTGTAATGTTTCTTTTATTTTAAAATAATGTTGATCTGAATTTGTTGTTGCAATAACTTTGTCTTTCAAATCTTTCCTGTGCATGTTGATGGCTGCTACATGCACTTCCTGAGCTCTCCCATTGAGGGCATCAACTACTTGATTTTCTTTGCCTTTTATATGCTTAATTTCGAAGTCACGTTCACTCCGAAATTCCATCCATCTAGTTTGTCTAGCATTTAGTGTTGGTTGTCCAAACAAATGTTTCAGACCAAAGTGGTATGTTCTTAGCTCGAATTTCTTACCCATAAGGTAATGCCTCCACATTTTTAATGCATGTACAATCACTGCTAACTCCAATTCCTCGGTAGCATAATTCCTCTCATGCTCTTTTAATTTTCTGGACTCATAGCATACCACATGGTCCCTTTGACAGAGAACTCCACTGAGTCCTTCCTTGCATGCATTGGTTCACACAATAAAATATTCATTTGGATATGCAATCTTCAATATTGGTGCACTTGTCAATATTTCCTTCAACTATTGAAAACTCTCTTCACACTCAAAAGTCCATTCAAATTTCACTCCCTTCTTTTGCAAAAGTGATTGGACTTGCAATCCTTGAGAACCCTTTTATGAATCTTCGATAATAACCAGCAAGACCCATGAATTATCTGACATGTTGTTCCTGAGATTGATTCTAGGCTCAAAGAATAATGTCAGACATCAAAGATTTTAAATGAAATGTTTTGTAAGTGCTTTCTTCTACCTTCAGTTTTCTGAGAAATAATCTTTAAATGAAATTAATAATAAAATAGTACAGAGGTTGTATCTCGTTATCTGAGTCACAATTATAATGTCAAATGATGTAGAAATGATTTACAAAACTGTTAAAACAAAGTCAGGTATCAATTACAGATAAGTCTCACCTTGTTTGCAGTAGAAGAAAAGTAGAAGATGCACCCTTGAAAGGAGATAAAAATGCAGTAATTCACACAGGTCACAGGTCTTGTTTTACTCATAGTAATAACAAAGGAAAAGTTGTTACTGAATGAACTTATGATATATTATGATCACAACAGATGTAGTACTAAATTGTAATCATTTACTCTTCAAGAAATACATAAAGAAATTCAGAGAGATGGAAACACAGAGGAAACACATAACTCAAATTGAACAAAACTTAGAATCTCTGTCTGCAGTTGTATTGATATTCAAAAAAGTTTTATCTTTTCGGCAAGAAGTAGCCAACATTGGGCTAGAATCCGCCTTAAATAGATCTAAAATCTATCTATTTATACAAAAATTGTCTCAACTAAAAACGGTTGGACTTCCCACAATATCTGCCTAAAAATAGAATACAATTCGAATGAAATAACAACATGTAGATATTGTTGAGTTTTGATTTGATGTGTTGGCGCTTCATCTGTCCCTTCGTTTGCTCGCAGATGCACTCGTTTTCATTTGTTCTTTGAACTAGGTACACATGTCCATTAAGGCCACCACAATCATTGGCTTACTGTCTTTGCTATCTGATTCCATTGCCATCTGTCACTTCGAATGCGTTTACTAGGATAAAGAATTGCAATTGAAGATATGGTGTGGTAATTGGACAGATAGCTCAGCGTTGGCTCATTATGGGATGGCTAACAGTTATGGGGAAGAGTAATTGTTCACGAATAGGATGACATGGGGACAAGTGTCCAATAAGGAGGTGGGATGAGTGGATGTGAGAGTGTAGGTGAGAGGGATATACGGGGTAAGTGACGTGTAGAGAGAGGGGAAGTATAGGTGGTGAGGTAGATGGTATCGGGAGCGTGGAGGGTGTGACAGGCTAGAGAGTGAAAGGTAGAGTGGGTGGAGGACATGTGTTGAGTCAGGATTCTAACGGTCCAGTGTCAAATAATAATCAAATAAAACAAATGACCTAAAGTCCCTTTATACTTTTCTATTTTGTGGGCGCTCGAGGAAGTGGTTTTGAGGTAACCTGCCTTTCGTCCCGCAATACACCTGGTGATGCCACGTACCTCCGAGAGAAAACTACGGTTTAAATTGCGGGACCACCCTTCGAAATTAAACCCCGCACAACTTCGCCCCCCGCAATCTCTCTCGGTTGTTGATCTCGAGAACTCAGGATCCACGATACTTTGGACCCGATCAGCTTGGTGCTCCTGCCAGATTTATCCCTTCCCTACCACATTTGGTCCCTTCCTAATTTATCAGGCTTCCAAACCGGTTTAGCATTCCGCTAGATTATGAAATCTGATCCATCAAGCTTCCTTGAAACTTTTTGTGGTGCCATAATCCTTAAGGAAATGAAATTAGCTTGCCTGTAACAAGAGAAGTCTGTAAGCTCTTCACTAAATGAAAAACTGTTAATTGCAAATGGTAAAATGATTTTAAAATTCGAATTATTTTATTCATAAAGTCTATCGGTCTTCGTATAGATCTATTGACAAATAATTTATTAAAAACTTAATGGAATTTATTACCTAGTGATTCGCAATTGAAATCATTAACCTTAATCAATCGTAAATGTCATTTCGACGATTCGACTTTCGAAAGTTTTGCATGTGAGAGGGCAGAAATATCCCAAAGGTTGAATTCACAGAGACGTTAATCTCTTACTAATCACTTTTATGTTTTAATTAATCATGTTTTAAACATTGAGTTAGCCTTAAGTACTTCGGTGGTTCGGCATTCGGGAGTAATGGATGTAGCATGATGGAAATCTCCCAAAGTTCGAAACTGCGGAGTAATTAATTAATACTTAATCATGATTAACCTAAGTTATTAAATGTTTTATTAACTTTTTAAAACACTTTTTGCTTTTTGTAATTACTTTGGCGCTTTGATACTTTGGTGGTTTGTGAACTTGATCTTTGTTAAAACTCCTGAAGAGAAATCTCCCAGAGTGACGTGGCAGAGATGATGTCATTCTTGATGACGTGTCAAGAAAAGAGAGGTGCCACGTGTTACTTGAAAATGTGTGAATCATCCAATGGAAATGTCAAAAATAAGTGCCACGTGTCAGCCCAAGAGAATATTTAAAAGACATAAGTCCTATGACATGTCTGTAAGTCCTTTAGGATTTATCACGAGTGACTATCTTCGGGACTTCGGAGTTTCGGGGTTTTTTGTTTGTTTTAGATTTGTTGGAATACCCGAAGCGACCGTTAAAGATTTTATTTTAAAAATCTGGCAACTTCTACACTTCGGAGATCATTAGAACCGTTCGATCAACTTAGAGTAACTCATTGATGAAGGATATTATAAGCGCCTTATTGAAGAACAACGACCCTTGGATTTATTTAAAAAAAAAGGCAATTCTCTATTTTTTTTGCTTTTTTGGGTAAATTTTTTATTTCTAAGAGGCAAAATATAAAGTTCAAAAGCTCAAAATTATACATGTTCCAACATGACCTCTGTCACATGTTGAAATTATATGCCCCAAGTAGTGAATCTTCTTTTGGTAAAAGATGCACTTACTTAGCTTAGCATACAATTTATGCTATCTTAAAACTTGCAACACCATTCTTAAATGTCGCTCATGTTCCTCTTTTGATTTAGAATAGACGAGGATACCATCTAAGAAGATACCATCTAAGAACACAATCAAAAACCTATCCAGGTACTCCCTGAACACTCCATTCATCAAACACATAAAAATTGTTGGGGCATTTGATAGCCCAAATGGCACTACCGTGAATTCATAATGCCCATATCTTGTTCAGAATGTTGTCTTGTTGATATCTTCTTCCTTTATCCTTACTTGATGATACCTCGATCACAAGTCGATCTTCGAAAAGATTCATGCACCTTTTAGTTGGTCAAAAAAATCATCAATTCTTGGTAAATGATACTTATTCTTTATGGTAACCTTATTAAGCTGCCTAAAATCAATACACAGCCTTAAGGTTCCATCCTTCTTCTTCATAAAAATAACCGAGGCTCCCCAAGGTGACACACTTGGGCGTATATACCCCTTCTTCAAAGGTTCTTCAAGCTGCATCTACAACTCTTTTAGTTTTGGTGTGCCCATTATGTAAGGTGTCTTAGACACTGGGGAAACTATTGGCACCAAATCAATAGAGAACAATGTCTCTTTTTGGTGGTAGTCCCAAAATTTCTCTTAAAACATATTCAAAATCCTTCAAAATTGGATGGTCTTCAATGCCTCCAACTTTGTCTTTGGTTGCCTCCTCCATATGGGATGCAAACACCTGACATCCTTTCCTGAAGCTCTTCTTCAATTGCATAGCTAAAATCTCTCTAACAACTACAACTCTTGGAATGCCTTGAATCTTGCCTCGCTGCCCTTCCTCATCAAGACATGTGATTGTTTTGTTGTAAGAGTCTAGGACAACATGATGTTTCTCCAACCAATCCATTCCAATTAGACAATCATATGAACCCAATGGTATGATGTTTACATCCACCTTTGTATTGAGTCCATTCGTGTCTATCAAACAATATTTAACCAACTCATTGATTTTCCTCTTAGCCCCCATAGCTAACTGAACTAACCGAGATTTCTTATGCTTACTTCTTTGCAAGTGAAATCTTTCAATAATGTTATCATTTATGTAACTATGGATAGCTCCAGAATCAATTAAAATTGTTATGGGATCATTATTGATCTTACCTTCCACTTCAATCATGGGGGATTGATACTCTTCCTGCTTGTTGTCCAAAGCTGCATAAATCCTTGGCATCCTTCCTCCCATGTCTTTCACTGTTTCAGCCTCCTAAATGTTGTGGACAGTCCTCATTCTTTCTCCTTTGTGAGGGAAATCCCTATATAGATGATTTCCCTCACATCCCCAACATTGCATCAGATGCTGCCTTGGCCTTTTCCAAATGAATCTGCGATCTTGTCTTCATTTTGTGCCACTTGATTGTGCTAATTTGTTTGGAAATTATTCCTAAAAAAGGGTGGCTTAAAACCCTTTTGCCTTTGATCCTTTTTATCCTTCATCTTGTCATTCCAAGATTTTTGGAAAATTGGTCTTCCTTTGCTCTTCTCATACAGATGCCTTGCTCTCCCTATGGTTTTCTCCAAGGTTTTGGGGTTATCATATTGAATCTTCTCACTGTAGAAAGAGGGTAAACCACTTAGAAGCCTTTGGATTTTGAATTTCTCATCCTTGATGAAGTCAACATAATTCAACAATTCAAAGAATCGCTTCTCATATTCCTCCATTGTCATGGTTCCCAAATTGAGTTCAAAGAACTATTTCGCCTTTCTTTCATAGTGATGCTTGGATAAATATTTCTCTTGGAAATATCCCTTGAACTTCCTCCATGAGATTCTTTTCTCATCAAGGTTCTTGGTTTGCTTAAGTTGATCCCACCACATGTTACCTTTCATTGCAAGTGGTAGGTGGAAATTCTAGCTTCTAACCGAGATGGGTAATCATGTAGCTGGAAATATTTCTTCATTTCCAACAACCAGGCTTCAACATCTTCTCCTTTCTTGTTATCACCATTGAAAGTTGGTGGCTTAATATTCCTGATTTCACCCTGCAAGATGTCTGCCTCAAGTCTTCTCCTTTGCCTCCGAACATAAGACACACTTGGGTTGCTCCCTCGACCTGAACTTACATGAGTTCTTCTAGTGAAATGCCTTGGATAATGATGACATCTACTCATGCTTCTTGATTGCCCATCATTCCCATGATCATCTCTTTTGCTATGGGATCTTAATGTTGATACTTGTCTAGCACTAACTGCTTGCTTGGTGCCAGAGTCCTTGTTAACTTGCTTTTGTATCATATTTAGGCTTTGAAGTATCTTTTCTTGAGCCTTCATGATCTTCTCATTATCAACCCTATATCTCTACACTTCTTTTTGCAGGCTTCTCATAGTTACAGTCCCCTACCTGTCTCTTGTCCCATTAGACTTAGTCTCAACATTACCCATGCTAGTATGTAGACCTTCAATTTCTTCTTCATGGTTGTAAAACCCTTGAGCATCCTCCATGTCTCTAGTTCTCATGTAGGAACTAAAGTATGCTTTTATGTATCTCTAATTCTGCAAGAATGTGCATGCAATAATTGTTGTTAGAATTAAGCATATTTCCAAATATTTATCAATTAAATTGCAGGTGATTCTTTGTTTTAAATTATGAGGAATATTAATGCACTACTCCCAAGTAGGATCCCTTAAATGCATTCTTTTTCGAAACAACTGTTCATTTTCTCTAATCTAAGCTCTGAGATGAAAATTATCGTGGCAAAATAGTGAAGGAATAGTCATTAGCATATGCAACGTAGTAGCAACGCTCAACAACCGTCTGATCATTTCTTGATTAGATCTTTGTCGTTGATCTGTCTTAATGGATTCACCATGGATCTAAGCCATATCTCTTCTTCATTTTGATCTTTCGCATTCTCCAATTTGCACCCCCTAGTTCCTCCACACTCACTTTGCACTTATACTTAGATTTCTTACTATTTTCACGGCTCGCGAGTGGCAGACTCACAGACTCATAGCCTATCTTCATAGCTTCCTTGAACCCGCCACCAACACTTAGCTTATTTTTCCTTCATGGACTCGCGGTGTACTATACCTAGGGAGGTAACATGGGAGGTACCCAATGGGAATGGGGTTATGTATTATTAGTGGAGGTCATTCAATGTAAAGTGGACTAGGTCCACCATAGTATCAAATAAGGCCCACTATGGTAGTTAGAGATAATAAATAGGTTTTCTAGAAGATTCCTTCTCTAGAATGTTCCTAGAATATAGAGAATACTATATAAATAAGTGTAAGCAATGTATTGAGGCATGGAGAAGAATATTGTATTTGTGCAAGCAAGTATTGCTTGGGAGTGCATTCATTCCATAAGAAATAATATATGGTGTTACCCTACCTCAAAGGTTTTGTCTACATTCTTGTGTTCAATATTCTAGTGAATGGCTTGGTTTATTCTTGGTTATTTCTGAAGTATATTTGTAGAACTATTTAGGTATATAACATTTGGTACCAGAGCTCTTTCCTTGGCCAAAGAAGAGAATATTTTTTTTTTATTTTTTTATTTTGTAGATTTTTTCAAGGGAAAAAATGGGCCGATGCATTTCAGAATTAGTTCTGAAACTTTATGCTCAGAATTTCCAGAAAGTAATTGCATATTTTGATTTCTCTTAGGAAAAATACCCAACTTCAAAAAAACAATCAATTGAAACGAAGTTTGGGAAGTAAAGTTATGGGCATTTTAAATTCGACAGTTTTTCAAGGTTTTTCCAAAAAAAGCCGCACGATTTGCACAATAATTTATTTATAAACCCTAGTCTTTGTTGAAGATTTCTTACAAGCAAGATGTTTTTTGCTGGAAAAGAGGATGGTCCTAGTATTGAAGAATATCTCAAACATATCAAATCATTACGAGAAAACAATTGGCAATTTTGGGCAAGGAGGAATTTACGGGATGTTGTTGGGGTATGGTGGGATGATCTTCCCTATAAGTAATTTTTTGGTGCAACACTTGAAAAATTATTTGTATACAGGTGGTCTTATGCCAAGATTGAGGATAAAGAATGCACCAAGGATTTATTTTCATGTGGCAAATCTATATTACAGGTTTACGGTAGTATTCATAATGTAAATGTCCTTGTTTCTATTAACCCTAGTTGCCAATAGAATTTTATCAATGCTCAGTTGGTTAATAGCTTACAAATTTTGACAAAGAATATTCAAAGCACACAGGTTGCAGGTGAAACTGTTGAAATTTTTATAGACTTGAAGCTCAGTATGGATAAATATGTGTTGCATTCAGATTTTTTTGCTATAGATATGGATGAGGTGGACATTGTTTTGGGATATCCGTGGATAGAATCAATGGGTACAATTAATATTAATGTGTAAAAGAAGTTTCTAAAGTTGTGGTACAAGAAAAAAAATCACATTGCAAGATGCATCTCTTAGTAAGACAGAAGGGCCCACGGAAGAAAGCACAAAAGTTCTTGTAGAGTCTGAAGTTGAATCAGAGGTAGAGTCTACAAAAGGAGATGAAGTGAAGCCATAGGAAGGACACAGTAAAGAAGCTAAGGAGGTCATTGACTCCAAGGCACAAGGGGTTGGAGATTTGAAAAAAAGGAACCAATTCCTACAATTGTGGTATATCATCGTCCACATCATATCGAGAAACAACAGTCATTAAGACAAGGGCGTCAACATCAACACACTTATGCACTAGCATGGAACCAGAAAGGAAACCAATCAAGAGGTGCATGGAGGACTATTAGCACTACAGGGAGACATCGGGCTAGAGAACCAACCCCATGGCAACATCGGAGCGATGCAGAGCAAGATCAAGGTGGAAAGGAAACAATTGGACATCATGTTCATCTTCCATTAGGATGGATGGATGGTCATACTTGGTACCAATTGACTACAATTATTAGCCAGTCATATTGTATGGTCTCTTCTCATGTTTTGGGGATGAAACATGCTTAAGGGGGGTGGAATGTACTGTACCTAGGGAGGTAATATGGGAGGTACACAATGGGAATGATGTTTTGTATTATTAGTGGAAGTCATTCTAAGGTGGACTAGGTCCACCGTAGTATTAAATAAGGCCCACTATGGTAGTTAGAGATAATAAATAGGATTTATAGAAGATTCCTTCTCTAGAATGTTCCTAGAATATAGAGAATGTTATATAAAGAAGTGTAAGAAATGTATTGAGGCATGATGAAGAATATTGTATTTGTACAAGCAAGTATTGCTTGGGAGTGCATTCCTTCCATAAGGAATAATGCATGGTGTTACCCTACCTCAAGGGTTTTTTCTACATTCTTGTGTTCAGTATTCTAGTGAATGGTTTGGTTTATTCTTGGTTATTTCTGAAGTATATTTGTAGAACTATTTAGGTATATAACACGTAGATTCATAATCTTGTAACCTTTCTTTCATAAGTCCTTCTGAGAAGTCTCAACACTTAATAATTTTTCCATCTACGTGGACTCACGAACTCATAATATTGTAACCCTCCTTTCATAAGTCCGTTCGAGAAGTCTCAACACTTAACCATGTTTCCATCTACGTGGACTCACCATGCTCTTCACACCCGGAGTCTTGGTAGTTATTCAAATTTTGGAATTTCACTGCGGGTTCAGGTGATCCCATATTTCTTTTACTCTTGGAAGTCCATTCACCCATCTGCTCGACCTATCTTTAGGACTGAGCCGATTTTTCAATTCTTATCGTGGTTTCGTGGTACTGACAGTTGGCCTGCCACATGGCTCCACATCACCTGCCAACTGTCATCCCATCCAAAATGTACCTACCACTGTGGTAGTACATGTCTTTATTCTACCACGTCAGCTGACATGTGGCCTCCACGTCATGCCAACGTCATCGTATGGAAAAATACCCAAATTTTTCCGATTTTGCTTATTTTCAAAATTTCCAAAGAGGCTCAATTCTTCACATTACCCATGAAATTTCTCTCAATTTTATTGCAGTAATTTAATAAAACAAGTTGCAAACATACTCCATAATTAATCTTCAATGAATTTCTACTTCAACATTCTGCAAACTCAGCCCATCCAGTCTCAGTGTTGAAAATTGCGCTCTGATGCCACTTTGTAACATTCCTTGCCACCCAGGATGGGTCACGCCACCCAAAAAGATCCCTTTTACAGCTCTAATACCACTTTGTAATGTTCCCAGCCACCCAGGCTAGGTCACACCACAAAAAAATCTCCCTTTTACAGCTCTGATACCAATTTGTACCATTCCCAGCCACCCAGGTTGGGTCACACCACACAAAAATCTCCTTTTTACAAATCTGATACCATAATGTAATGTTCCCTAGCCCAACCGAGGGAAATTACGGTGCGGAATGCACATAAAAATGAAATTTCTGCTAACTAAAGTAATTATTTTACTACTAGTCAATTTATTGTAGCTTACAAATACAAATTTAAAACAGATTTAGCTATTGTCTATAACCATAAAACATATGCATCTTGTTAGCACATATTGTTGATTGTGGGGTGTTTTCCCTAGTAAGTGGCATTCTGGCAAAAAAATGACAAATAGGGGGCTAAAAACCCACTTTTTACCGTTTATCCTAAGTTTTGTGCCTGGGCGCGTTATGCTAAGGGGCGCGTAGATCTAGGTGGCTGAGTTCTGTGTGCTCAGATCTACATCGCAGGATCCATATCAGACCCCCCCGACATTCTACCTTTAACGAGGGGGGGGGTCTGAGTTAGTGGTTTCTGAGCGCGGGCCCCCCACTAACGTGGCACCTCCTTGCTAACTCGAACCCCCCACACTAAACCACTAACCGCCTGCCCCCCCTCCCGAGTAGACCACTTAACATCCCCTCTTACCGCTCTCGCCCCCCGCCAACACCTGTCTCCCACTCCATCTCTCTCCTTTGTCTGTCACATCTCCTGCTCCCCCTCCACCTTTCGCTCCTTCACACATGTCTCCACTCATCATCCTCCTGACCTATCACCATCCCGTCTTTGTACCTCACCCTCTCACCTCCTGCTATGTGTCTTGTACTCCCTGTCATCTCCACCTTAGCTAGTCGTCCCCACCTCATTCAGCCACCGGATCTCCCCTTCTACCTCCACGTCACCTTCACGTAGCACATCGCCTCTACGCCTTTACACCTCAACGCCTGCATTCTGTCACCCATGCTTTCCCAGTCACCATTCTTCTGATGTGTCTTTCCACATGGCCGCCCATCACCTCGTCAAGTCCTCATCAACTCCACCTTCGTCCACCTGTCTGACTTCCCTACAAGCATCCAACAAAGCACATACGACGAAGGAGAGGTCACCACATCTTCCAAGTGCAGGGGTTGACTCTGCCCACTCAGATCCCGATGAAGCAGTTAATGAAAACAAGGAAGGTGGGTGAGACATCGTCTCCTTCCATAAATAGAAGGCCATAGAGGGACAAATCTGTTGGATCATGTTGTCATTGATGCCAATGGTTTGTCATTGATGCCAATGGTTTGATTACTTGGGAGATTGTTGGATCATATGTCATTGATGTAAATGGTTTGGTTTGATTGATGTAATTGGTTGATGTCAAGTAATTGATTGATATGATTCCCTTGATGAGAATGGTTGGAGGACCCATGTCTAGGTGGGAACCAATCGATGCAAAGGTAAACAAATGGATGAACTCCAAAGTGGTCCCCTTATGGTGAAATCCCTCACGGGAAGACGCTTTGCGNGGACCCATGCTCTCATTATTGTCTTATCATGATTGATAAGGTGTACAAATGGATGAACTCCAAAGTGGTCCCCTTATGGTGAAAGCCCTCACGGGAAGACGCTTTACGGATTGAGTTATCCTAGAAGAATGGTTGGAGGACCCATGTTTGTATGAGAAATAACGAGATGAAGATAAAGGAAATTGTTGGTGAAACTATCCTAGATGGATAGTGCTTGTCATGCCATTTCTGGTGGTATGTGGAATGTCACATAACTCCTCCTTGTTTGAGAGTTATGGCCTTACAAAGTTGAAGGACCCTCACATGAAGGCTTGAAGCCCCCAAAGTCAAAGAAGTCAAAGTGACCTAAAAGAAGAAATGATAAAATAAGGTGACAAAATCAAGAAGGAATATTTATGG
>JASDQU010100090.1:549485-604188 GCA_032191745.1 Picea mariana
CCCTGGGCGAAGCATCTCTAGGTTTTATTTCCTATGGATTTTATCTTTTACCAGCTGCTTTTACCCCCTGGGCCTTTAGCCCCTTCTTCCCACAAGACAAGATGTAGCCCTGAAAGGTCATCCTAATGGCCAGACTAGGGGAGTGGGATGGATGAGCGGGTTATAAGATGTAAAATGATGAAAGATGGTGGGAGCAGACGATGGCTCTGCAAATCCCCCTCGGTGGCTAACCAAGACCCATGAATACCAACTTGCTAAGTTGCCCCATCAATCAGCCCAACAGTGGTCAAGTGGATTAGTGTAAGATCCAAGCAGTCATCCAAAATGAAAGGAACCTAATGCATATATAAGAAGGTTATAACAATCAAATATGACACATACCATGATACCTTGGACCAATTACCTCATGGAGCAAGAGTCCTCTCCGATGCAAGCCCAGGCCGGTGGTGATGGAAGCTGCTACTACTGACAGGACAAATCTGACGAAGAAGAAGAGAGATGGGCCCTCCAGGGCCATGCTCAAGTCAATCCGCTCTGGGTTCTCCATGTCTAGGACCATGTGGGCCTCGAGACATGATCTCCTAGTTATCCCTAGATATCGGGGATAACAGGCCCACCACCCCAACTAAGGTAAACCTCATTGTATACGTTTTGTGTGTTTGTGTGGATAGTTTACAGCAACGTGTGTGTGTGATTAGTCTTTAGTTCATTCTCAAAATTGAGCATTGAGTTAATCATTTTGGATTGGTGTGTATAAGCAAGTGCTAGATCAAATATACATTTTATTATCCAATGTTGAAGGTAGCTATCTCATAATTTGAAGTGTGGGACTGATATTTTAAGTTTATGATTGTAGTATCGCAAGGGACCAGGAGACTTTATCTTTCATCTTCATGTGCTATAATAAAGTCTTTCAGTTATACTGAATTCCCCTTGTGCTGGTTTGATTGAATTACATGAAGTTGACGTTGGTTTTTGTTTCAAGAATGGTTGGAGTTGATCGTTTTAATTACTACAGGAGACAAGCTTCTTAAAGTTCATCTTTTCAATACAAGTGCCTAAAATGAACATACTTGTTTCTCTAGTACAACATCTCTTTGATTCACTGTTTGTCTAAGTTTCATTATCAATTTTCTCTTTTAGGTTCAAAGGATATTTTGAAGTATTTAGAGATCTTAGAAATGGAATTTTTATGTTATTAATTATTTCCTATATGCAACAGACTTAGATAGGTTACTTGTTCTCGGCACATATGGTGTAACGACTCTTTCGATTACGAATCCTAGATTGACATTTAAATGAGTGTGAGATCTACAATGAACATATTTACACACCAACATTTTGGCGCTGTTGCCGGGGAGTTGTAAACAATAACATGTAGCATATTTTTTGGTTTGATGAAGTATTGGATTGGATTTGAGGATAGTCTGAGGGCGGGGAGAAGATGGTAAGACGAAAGGTAAGAACCTGTGCATCCACTTTGGTGGGGTTGCTCCAAAGTCAGGTTGTCCTCCTACCTATAATTAGGAATCTGTGTTTTCATTGATTTCATTTTTTATGAGTAGGTATAGGGATAATAAAGGCAAATTTATTGCTCCTAAAATCTCAGAAAAACCAGAAAAACAAACAACAAAGAACCCCCCCCCTTATACTAATTCATCGAAAACTCATGCAGAAAAAATTCTCAGAGGAGAGAGCTCAAAGGAAACAATTGTAACAACAACAAAAGGCACTAGATCTGAAGCTGCTGTTCAGATTAAAAACATAAGGCAACAAGAAAAGGAGGCAGCACTGGCGACCCCATCCAGAGGAGAAACTGGAAAAGAAGCAGAGGTGATAATAGAAGAGGCTGCATCCGCTGTTGGAAGACCACACAAAACCTTGGAACAACCAGAGATACCAGATAACCTGGTGGTGGAACCATCACTCAGTGGAGAAAATTCACCACCTCCCTACAGAGTGCTCGGAAACATGGCAGAAGAAGAGGGAAACACAACCAATGAAACAGAGACATTTGGATTCTTCATATTGGATATGGCTAAAGACATTGCTATGAAGAACATTCCATTATCTTCACTTCCTCATTTCAGAGGTATGTCGACAGAAGACCCTAACTCATTTTTATTTGAATTTGACATATTATGTAGGAGCTATAACTACACAGATAATGCTCAAAAATTAAAACTTTTCCCAGCCACACTAAAAGATTCAGCACTACGGTGGTTCATGAGCTTAGGGGAAGACACAATTTTGTCTTGGGATGGTATGAAGGAGACCTTCCTCCAGAAATATCAGGATAACTCCAGACCTAGGGATGCTAGGAATGATATATTCAAAATGCAGCAATCAGAAGAAGAAAGCTTAGAAGACTACTTATAAAGGTTCTTATACAATTACCAAAATACTAAGTAGTTTTCCTTAGATACAACTACAGTTAGGACTGTCTTTCTAAAGGGTGTGAGGGACGATTGCATTGAAGTGTTAAACCTTATGAGTTATAGGGACATATACCAAAAACCATTTGCAAACATAGCAGAGTATTGTAAAATATACTCTCGCAGTCAAGCTAAAACAGGGAAAAGTATAAGGGACCCTACCAACAGAATTGCTAAACCCACATCCAAAGGTGTCACGAGGATTGAGCTAGGAAATCTGTTGGAAAACTTTAAAACAGATATCCTACACACCATCAGTTCCCAACTAGATACCATGCAAATTAAAATAAAACAAGAGGAAGAAAATGTTGCATTAGCAATCTTCTATCATCAGTGTAGGAGGAAACACCCTGAAAAGGAATGCCCCCTCAATGTTATTAAACTCTGTGGTATTTTCACAGAGGACCATCCTACTAATGAATTCCCTTCTCTCCTCGGATTCAAGGCCATGTTCAAGGGAGGAGGAGAACCTGAGACATCTTACCCCCCTAGGAGACCATGGAGACAACAAAACCCCAACATGTTTGCCGACCCAATTACACAATACCCCCAACAACAATGGGTACCCCCCATGTCTTATCCTCAGTGGTCAACACAAACCCAACCTTGGCAACAGGGGTGGAGAGGACTTGTATATGGAAATGTCCCCTTTCAACCAACAAATTTTCCCACCTATCCACAATATCCTTCGAATATTTCATAGTTGCTCCCAGGTTTTAACCCCCCTGCTCTTCTTCCACCCCCACAACCACAACAACCACTTGCGCTACCCATGAATCCAAATATGCAGCAACCAATGCAAGCTGCACCCATCCAGAAACCTCCTCAGCCTACTCCTATTCCTGCACAACCTATCCCTAACCCAAATAATAGACCGACACAACCTATACAAAACGTTGAAGTACAAACCTTCCCTACATACGTAATAACTCCAGCTCCGTTTAATGGAATTGAATTAAGATCAGGAAGGATTGTAAACAAAACAAATCCCACTATGGTCATTCAAGAGGAACACGTGCATAATCACACAAACCAAGAAGAACAAATAGATGTCCAAACGGTTCAAAGAGAAGAACATATGACTGATCCATTGAACGAAAAAAGAAACACTCCAGTACCACAAGAAATCCCTTCTCCCAACTCCCTTGCAGTAGAAACACCCCATGAAATGAATCCCCCTTACCCAAAAAGGCTGCTCATAAAGAAAACTGAGGAACCTCTAGAACATAATCTAGAGACTGAACTACGGAATATATGTGTAAAGATTCCACTACTACAGGCCATTAAAGACATACCTATCTATGCTAAAATTGTAAGGGAACTTTGCATTAAAAATCCAGGGAGAAAGAGGAAAGAGCCTCCTGTCATACGGGTGGTAGGACAGTTATCCGAGTTTATAAAAAAAATGCCTTCCAAGTATAGTGATACAGGGAACCCAGTGGTAACCATAGAAATGAATGGTGTTGTCTTACCTAACACATTGATTGATCTAGGGGCAGCAATAAATGTGATGTCAGTAAACACTATGAAAACACTGCAACTAGATCACTTAAGACCTACACAAACTTTGCTAGAGCTTGCAGATAAATCAGTCATCACCCCAACAGGAAGTTTAGATGATATAACAGTGACATTGGCCTCTTGGGAATACCCTGTGGATTTCTTGGTAATCCATCCCAAATCCMCCAAACYAGGACACCCAGTGGTACTWGRCCGACCTTGGTTGGCCACTGYTRATGCATTCATCAGTTGTCRATMTGGAGAAATGACAATTTCCAATGGCACTCAAAGTCAGAAACTYATCCTTTTTCCCCCCGCCCAACCARCCATGGAAGTCCCTCTCTGGTTGGAGAATCCGTATGGGGAGGAGGAYTRTACCYAWCCCTTGTTGACACTTGAACAARTAAAAGGAGTACAARAACACTCTGAAGAACAAATCCTAAGTYTATTCTTGGCTGCTTCGGCATGCATTGACTATCCCCAATCTTTCCCCAACYACACACACATCTTTAGCCTTGAATTTCAAGAAATTTGGCACCCTTCCACTTCTACAATAGCCACTCTTTTGCAAATAGAGGAAGGGAAGAAGTCTATTGTCCAAGATGTAGAAATCAATCTTGGGAAGTCCCTGTATATCAATGCTAGCTTAGAAACAGATCAACAACAAAAGTTGGTACAAATGATTCAGGGGAAATTCGATGCGTTTGCATGGGATTACTCTGACACGAAAGGGATCCACCGAGATACATGTATGCATCATATTTACACTAACGATCAAATCATACCTATCCAACAACCCCAGAGAAGAATGAACCCAACCTTGAAAGATATAGTAAAGGAATAACTCCAAAAACTCCTACAAGTCAATTTCATTTACCCTATATCAGATAGCAAATGGGTCTCCCCATTAGTTATTGTACCAAAGAAAAATGAGAAATGGAGGATTTGTGTGGACTTTCGAGAGATAAACAAGGCCACCTATAGAGACTACTTCCCTTTACCTTTCATATATCAGGTCTTGGATACCTTATCTGGGAAGAGGTACTTTTCTTTTCTGGATGGGTTTAGTGGCTACAACCAAATACAAATTTCACTAGAAGACCAGGATAAGACCACATTCACCTTCCCTTGGGGAACCTATGCTTATAGGGTTCTCCCCTTAGGGTTATGTAATGCCCCTGCTACCTTTCAGAGGGCTGTCTTGGATATTTTCTCCGATCTGACCAATGATTGTGTGGAAGTTTACATGGATGAATTCACGGTATATGGGGATGATTTCCAACAGGCATTGGATAATTTGAAGAAGGTACTAGTTAGATGTAAAGAGACCAACATGTCACTCAGTCACGAAAAATCAAGAATGATGCTTACTAAAGGAATCGTTCTAGGTCACCACATATCTGGTACTAGAATAAGAGTGGACCCTACCAAAATCGACATTATTTCCCAAATTAAGATCCCTAGTTCACAAAAGGAAATCAGAAGTTTCTTAGGGCATGCCGGCTACTATAGGAGGCTTATTCAAAATTTTACAAACCTAGTTGCCCCCCTTTTCAAACTACTAACAAAAGATGTTGAATTTTGTTGGGATGAGCAATGCCAAATCTCCTTTGAAATCTTAAAAACAAAACTTTCAAGTGCTCTTGCTTTGAGAGGTCCAAACTGGTCTCTTCCTTTCCATATCTATACAGATGCTTCAGATACCACTTTGGGAGATGTATTAGGAAAAAGGGAAGGGCAGATTCCTTATGCTATATACTTTGTTAGTAAGAACCTCTCACCTGCTGAAGCAAACTATACAGTCATAGAGAAAGAATTCTTATCAGTAGTACATGCCATCAACAAGTTTAGACACTATATAACAGGATACAAAGCCTTTGTGCACACAGATCACTCAGCTATTAGATTTATAAACCTGTTACACATGCTAGAGTAACTAGATGGCTCTTGTTACTACAAGAATTTAATATCACTATCATAGATAGGCCTGGAAGAGATAACTTGGTCGCTGATTTTCTGTCTAGTCTTATCCATACAGGTGACAGTACTCCAGTAGATGATGATTTTCCGGATGAGAATTTATTTTCCATTTCTACTTTCACCCCTTGGTATGCAAACGTAGCCAACTATTTGGTAACCAACAAGCTTCCTCAAGGTATGACATCCAAAGAAAAATAGAGAATCATTCAGCTAAGTGCCAATTATATGTGGCATGAAGATACCCTATACCGAACAGGACCTGATTTGGTAATCAGAAGATGTGTCCGGGAAGATGAAATGTAGGATATCTTCAGAGCCTACCATGATGGCCCATGTGGAGTCCACTTTGTTGACAAAAGGGCAGCTTACATTATCCTACAATCTGGCTATTATTGGCCGACCATTTTTAAAGATGCAAAGAAATACGTGGCCAGCTGCGATGATTTCCAAAGAATGGGAATGCCTACATCAGTCGATGAAATGCCACTCCAAGCCCAAGTAGTAATCGAACCCTTTGAAAAATGGGCCTTTGATTTTGTAGGACCTATCAATCCCATGTCCTGGAAGAAAAAGTACATATTAGTTTGCACAGACTATGTAACAAAATGGGTAGAAGCCAAGGCCCTGTATTCAGCCAATGAACAATCTGTTGTAGATTTTCTCTTTGAGGAAATTTTCACTCGTTTCGGGGTACCTCAGGAGATAGTCACTGATCAAGGAACACAATTCACCTCAAATTTAGTTAAGGCCATTACCAAACAATACAAGATCAGACACATAAAGTCTTCACCCTATCACCCCCAAGCCAATGGCCAAGTAGAATCGACCAATAAAGTGATAGAGGCCATCCTCACTAAGACTATTCAGCTGCATCACAAAGACTGCATTGATAGGTTTCCTGAGGCCTTGTGGGCCTACAGGACAGCCTGAAGAAATACAACAGGCTATACACCTATGAGTTGGTATATGGGAAGCAGGTACTACTGCCCATAGAGTTTCAGGTAAAGACCTTCAGAATTGCCATGCAATTAGGAATGGACCTGAATTAAGCTCAAAAACAGATGCTATTACAATTGAACGAGCTTGATGAGATAAGACAAGATGCTCTACAAAGAACCACCTTGATACAAGAACAAAGGACCAAATGGCACGACAAGTACATTAAACAGAAGTCCTTCCAGCCAGGTGATTGGGCCCTCCTATATGATAGCATATTTAAAAATTTCAAAGGAAAACTGTCTATCAGATGGATCGGGCCCTATGAGGTTGATACAGTCTATGACAATGGTGCAGTAAGGATAAATACTATTGATGAAAAGCAGACTTCCCTTGTTGTAAATGGACATCGACTGAAGGTTTATCACAAACCTCTGTCAAAGGAGGATTTTGTCAAAAATGTTCTTCAGACTGCCGAAATGCAACTGGTAAGCGAGAGGGTTTTCCTTCTTGCTGACCTACCATAGTAAGTTTAAATTGTATAAATTCATTTTCTGTACATAGGTGTGTCATGAGATGAAGTTTTTTTATTTTTAACTAACAAAGACAAAAGAAAAATTGGTGGTGTTCCCATGTAGATAAACAAATAAGGAGGACAACTACCAGAAAGAGTCTTCTTTAAGTTTTTCAGACTCTTTAAAATTGAAAACATCGGCGAGCAGGAACTGGCCCAGGCTCGACAAAAATCCACGGGGTAGTATAGAGAGTTTCCTTTAAGTTTTTCAGAGTCTTTAAAATTGAAAATATCAGCGAGCAAGAACTGGCCCAAGCTCGACAAAAATCCACGGGACAGTATAGAGAGTTTCCTTTAAGTTTTTCAGACTCTATAAAATTGAAAATACCGACGAGCATTAACTAATCTGGGCTCGATAAAAATCCACAGAAAAGTAGTAGTTAGGATTATTATCGTGTTGTAATAAAAGAGGAAATGCCAGCAAAAGTGTGGTCACCTTGGCTCCAGAAGAAAAGGAGTTTTGTCATCTCAGTTATTGGTCATTACAGAGTACCCTCCTGTTACAAAGCTTTCCTGCATTATTCCTCTATAAACTTTGGCAACTACATGGTTTTTTCAGATGGATTTGACCATAGAAACACCGGCTATTTCTATAAATCACTGTCAAGATTTTTAAGCTCAAGAAAGTTCATTTTTGTGCTTATCTCGCATCGATGATCACCTCTATGTATGAAGATCCACCAAATCATCTCATTGTGCCTATTCGGTACCGGATCCTATCCAGTATAAAAGAAGGGGCCTTGCGCTATTACGGTACCAACTGCAAATTTTACACACAGGTGATTCGACACTCAAGTAATCAGGTGATCCTGTACCAACTACGAATTTTACACATAGGTGATTCGACACTCAGGTAATCAGGTGATCCTGTACCAACTGCAAATTTTACACACAAGTGATCCGGCACTCAGGTGATCCTGTACCAACTGCAAGTCTTACACATAGGCGATTCGACACTCAGGGGATCCCGTATCAATTACAAATTCTACACACAGGTGATCCAATACTTAGATGATCCAGTACTGGTAAGAATATGATGGGTAACTTTCATCATGTTTCCAAGTCCCTGTCAAATTATTAGTGCGAGGACATACAAATTCGACTCTTTTTTTTGTGTTATTTAAAGGAATTAGACTAAATATGTGTTTAGAACATCTAATTGCTCTTGGATCATGACATACCCCTGTTTTTTCATGAATCTCTGTATAAATCTTAGACCTCACCTCCGCGAGAAGGAAGTGTCCTACGAAACATCAAGAATGCAAAATCATGATGTCTTTTATCGGATCAAACTCCCTCTATCTATCTGATAAATAAGCCCCATGATTAGTTGTCGTACTATATGAGACGACGTGAACCACGAATCTCAGTCAATTTCATATACATGAGTCCTGATCATAACAACCACCTCCTTTCGTGAATATCGTCTGCCACCAAGCTTCCCACGAATCTGGAAACCATTAGTAGATCCGACTTACCTTGCCATATCATCATGAGTATCGACACGACCGTTGTAATCTACACTTCCATTCATAAATTCTCCTCTGAATGGCTCTGCCATCCAGATGAGCATTATTTACCCTTATTGTCACACTATCTACAAACACCCTATGCCTTTGTATCCCTTGTATGTTTATCCCAACCAATACTCTATCATCCGGTACTCAACCCTCGACCTTCTGTCCGTGCCTTATCCACCCAAGAGAATTTCTTAAAATAGCATGGGGGTCGATAGGCATGAGCCAATATTTCAAATATACAAAGAAACAACAGAATATCAGGCTTGTAAGAAAAAATATGAACAGGTAGGGTGGGTGCCATTCTTGGAGAAATTTAAGGGCCATCATGAGGGAATTTCTCTCGTCTTTGTGTAGACATATGATGGAGAGAATGTGCAGCTTGGGGATGTGAAGTTAAAAAATACAGAGGCCACTATAGTAGAGGCCACGGGTCTCTTGATGGTTGGAGAAAGATACTTCAAAAGAGTGATCATGGCCAAAAATCTCTGTCAACAATTCCTCAAACCAGAACATCACGACCCCGATTGGACCAAGGGCATCCCTCGGAGCTATATCAAAGAAAAATATTGGACAATGCTTATAAGTCTGCAGAAATTCCTCACCTGTGAGGGAAGGTATGTCGTGACCTTCATTTATCATTTAAAGCTTTTGTCACATTTTGAGGGAGGACCATAGATAAATTTTCCCCATTTTTTATGAATGAGTTTAAAGAAAATGGCAAGAGGGTTGAGGTCAGCTTCTAAGAAACCTGAGACTAGTCTTCATCATCATGGTTTAATCAAACTTCTAGTTGTTCATGCTCTAAAAACACAAGGGGGTAGTTGGAAGCAGTTGCTCCAACAGAGCTTCGCTCAAGAGAAATCCAAGTCGGTCGAGACACAGGAGGCAGGGACACACAGTGAAGGCTCAAGCAGGAAAGCAAAGAAAGACATGGCATCAAGAGGTAAAGAAGACACTGTTGTGCCCAACTCATCTCAGCCCATTGAGAAATCAGTGATAGAAAAGTCTATTGTGGGGGAGCCTGTTATATCAAGAAAGAAGATAGCCACTCAATTCCAAAGAGTAAGCTCTACTTCGGTTCAAAGGGGCAAAAGACAAAAGGAGGGCTTAGAACCACGTGGTAAATCAAATAGCGTTCCTGAAACAATTATGGAAATGCCATCAGAACCAGCCAGTCAAATAGAGAAGACCCATGACTTCCAGTTAAAAAGCAAGAAAAAGTCAGCACGAGCTGAAGCGTCTAGCTCAGTCCTACGCCCTAAAGACCAATGGTCACAGAATAAGAAACAAAAGAAGGGGGAGACGTATCAACAAGGGATTTTACTAGAACCAACTGTAAAACTCCCTCCAAAATCCCCTAAAGAATTGAAAAGTATTTCTGAAGTTACTCGGCCTTCCCAAAGCTCAGTTGGTGGCTTGAAGGAGACTGCTAAGGTGACAAGTAAAAATAGAAAGAAACTAGAAGGAAAGGAGGCACAAGTTCCAGAGCCCACGCCTTAATCTTCCAGGTTAGGAATATGGGTTTGCCAGCAAAAGCAAACCCCAAAATTTACAGTTCAAGCCCACAAGATAAAGGTCCAGTCAACACAAGAGGCACAGGTGTCCAGGCCTGCCCCTATCAGTAAATCTAAGAAAAGGAAACTGTTTGAAGAAACTCCTACCCCTGTCAGCAAGTCTAAGAAATCCTCGCCACCCATACGCAGAACCACCAGAAGTATGGCTAAACAGGAGACAATTCCAAACACACCTTCTCCTCAAAGAGAACCTATGGATATTCCAAGTTCTTTAGACAAAGAGAGTGGCTGGGGAGATGCCACAAGCGAAACGGAAGGACTGGTAACAATAAGTGAGATAGAAGGATTGGTAACAGAGACTTTGATGGATTTGAGGAAGAGATAAGAAGCTCGAGAGGTGGCAACTCAGGAAGCATTCACACCGAGTCTAGGCAAATCCTTGAGCAGACGAAAGATAATAATAAAGGCTCTGAGGAGTCTGAGGAAAGAAAAAGAGGCTCGAGAGATGGTGGCCAAGGAAGTACTCACACCAAGTCCAAACTAGTCCCTGAATGAACCAACATTATTAATAGAAATTGAGAGATTGAAACAAGAAATTGAAGAGTACAAAATATTGGACATGCATATCAAGGCAGAGAATGTAGAATTGAAGGAGCATCATGCAGAGGTCTCTGCCAAACTTAACAAAGTCTTGCGATTGGTCCATTACACTAGGGTGATCAAGAAGGAATTGAAGAGTGAAGCTTCCGGTGTTAACATTTTGCAATCTGAGGAATGACAGAGGAGGGTCCAATTGTGCAAAAAGTTTTTGGGTATCAGTTTTTGATAACGTTGCATGAGGACATGCAACATCTTCAGCATGGGGGAAATGTTGAGTCTCCATTTTGACATAAGATAATACCCTATCTTACCCTCTATCTAAGTCTTTTTGCCTCTGTTATAAACCTATACTGGACTATTCCCTCCCAAAACACATGCCTAATAGCTATGTCATGTCTACAAGTGGTAATTGGTGATTTAAAGCAAGTTTGTTTAACTTTCTTAAATTAATTTGATTGAAAGTGTTTTATTTTGTATAGTTCTAATATTTTGATTTATGAGCAGTCTATTCGGCACTACCAGACACTGTGTAATCCGATACCGAATCCATTCTGGTACCCAAGACAGTTTTGATCCGGTACCAACTCCATTCTAGTACCAAGACGTGCGTTATTCCGGTACTCCTTGCTCTGTTCTATTCCGGTACTAGACTCACGACTGTGTGCACTCCAATACCAAAACCTCTATTTCAGAATGCACCAGTTGGACCTGGATAATGATGAAGATTTTGAGAAGATAGTTGGATAGAAGCGTCTGAGTCAGTTCTCCAGTTGCAAGAGACTCCATCGCTCATGCACTTCGTGTCATGACAATGTAGTCGACTCCTAAAAATTCGATGTAAATCTTAATTCGATGTAAATATTAATTATGGAATTTCTCGAACTGTTTAATGTTTATCCATAAATATTGGTAGTATCGGCTTACCTTATATAAGGAATGTTTTGTAGAGAGGAATATAAGAAATATACGATAAGAATCATACAATACTTGTCGTCGTCATGTATGAAGTAAAAGACTGTTGATCCAATTTACCAGCTGAATTAATACAAAAGATATTTCATGTCAATTCTTGGATGTGAGTGAAAGTTTTAGTCTGTTAACTCCTTAAGAGGTTCCTTGTTGGTTCGGCAAGGGCCCACCGCCCCAACTAAGGTAGACCTCATTATATACGTTCTGTGTGTTCGTGTGGATAGTTTACAGCAGTGTGTGTGTGTGATTAGTCTTTATTTCATTCTCAGGATTGAGCATTGAGTTAATCATTTTGGATTGGTGTGTATAAGAAGGTGCTATATTGAATATACATTTTATTATCCAATGTTGAAGGTAGCTATCTCATAATTTGAAGTGTGGGACTGATATTTTAAGTTTATGATTGTAGTATCGCAAGGGACCAGGAGACTTTATCTTTCATCTTCATGTGCTGTAATAAATTCTTTCAGTTATACTGAATTCCCCTTGTGCTGGTTTGATTGAATTACATGAAGTTGAAGTTGGTTTTTGTTTCAATAATGGTTGGAGTTGATTGTTTTAATTACTATAGGAGACAAGCTTCTTAAAGTTCATCTTTTCAATACAAGTGCCTAAAATGAACAGACTTGTTTCTCTGGTACAACATCTCTTTGATTGACTGTTTTTCTAAGTTTCATTATCAATTTTCTCTTTTAGGTTCAGAGGATATTTTGAAGTATTTAGAGATATTAGAAATGGAATTTTTATGTTATTAATTATTTCCTATATGCAACAGACTTAGATAGGTTACTTGTTCTCGGCACATATGGTGTAACGACTCTTTTGATTACGAATCTCGGATTGACATTTAAAGGAGTGTGAGATATACAGTGAACATATTTACGCACCAACAGTCTCGTTCTCCTTTTTCTTTATCTGATTGAATTGAGATACAAGCATCCCATTGTCCTTCTTTGTTGTCCATCTGCTCTTAAATAACTTGGCAAAATATTCATAGGATGTGATGTGGTTATCAGGAAGATTCTTCAGTCAGTGATGGATTCAATAGCTTCATGGCAACATCCTCATGCTCAAATTCTACATTTTCCATGTCCCAGACTATGGTGTAGAGATGATCTTCAACAATCACTACATTGTTTCTTGGGAGCTTTGGAAACCAATTGTTTGACTCTTTGGGCATGGAATTAGGATGTCCGACGATGTTGGTCATGTTCAAGTGTTTGTAAAGGTATTTTCCCCAAGGGAAATCCATGAAGCAAGGGCAAGGGTACCATGGAAAAGGGTTTTGACAACGAGAGATTTGTGGGGAGGCCTTCTTCGATAAACCTTAGAAGGCTTTAACCTCCCTGGGGGAAAGGCTTAAGAGAAGAAAGGTTCTAGGAAGGTGGAGTCGCCATATGAGCTTCAAGAGGAGCTCATCAAAATTCAAAAGGGAACGTTCTTTAGGTGGATTCGCTAGGAAATCTAGGGAAGAGGTTTTGGGATAGCTTGCCAAAGTGTCATTAGGGTTCGGAAGAGGATTCAAAATCCTCCCTGAAAATAGCACCATAATGTTATCACACAAGTTGTAGGTTGGGAAAATTCTGACCCAACCACCAAATGGAAACAACTAAGATAACACCTACCGACTGTCACCTTAAGCAGGTATTCCCGTCACTTTAGAGATAAAAGAATCACCTCAAGGGGGGAATCCTGGGTGACCCTAGGGGGAAATGAGACAGAGAGTGGAATGATGGAATTGTAGCCCCTATAGGTCAATATAGAGAGCACGGAAGGGCTTGAGAAATATTCTTGTTGGTAGCCAATGGTTGCCAAGAGATAAGAACACCTATAAAGAGTGATGTACATGCCTGAGACACAAGAACAAGCCAAATATATATGTATAATGTTAGGTGGATAAGAAAGTTAGGCTTGTTTCCCCTAATTGCAGCAGTAATCAATGATGTATATCAGCAATAAAATGAAAATGATAGTTGCAAAATATAGTTGCTTAAATCTTAACAAAAAGTACAAGAGACAAGCTAACAAATCACTGGTTTAGCTCAAGAAGATAGCATGAAACTTTAACAACAATGTAAGGCCGTTGTAAACAAGTTATGCAGAAGTAATTATCAGCCTCATGAATGTAACAAACAAGTTATTACAGCAGGGAAATCAACTGTCAAAACTTGTCAATAATCCACCCAAAAAGTGCGCTAGTCTTAGTAGATTACTATGACAAACTTTTGGCAATTTTCCACGGTTGAATAGCAAGTTATAAATGAAAATCTGTTAGGGTTTTTGCAGCCCTAATGGATGTAGATAAAAATTTATAACAGCAGCAAGAAATACTTATCCAATTGAGACTCCCTAGTGGCTATGAAAAGCCTAGAACACCAAAAAGAGATTACAATTTAAACAATTTGATTATCTCGTGTTTTCACGTATCCCAATGCAACAATTTTATTTCTCCAATGCAAATTGAAAATGCTTAGTGCTTTAACTATTGGGTTATGGAGTCAAAGAATGAGTTAACTATACTACTTCCTTTGGGGTGTAAACCCTCTTACTCCCTAAGGCAAGTAAAATTAATTAGGAAGTGCTAGGAGGGCGTAAGCCCTTTTACTTCTCCTAGCGCTACCCTAAGCAACAAAATATTTCCAAGACAAATATTGATGAGCTTAGTGGGGTTGTATGCACTTATAATCCTCAATAAATCCATCTATTTAACCTTGCAACCAAGAAAAAGAGACCATACCAATATAAAAGACTTCACCTAGAGCAAGTATTAACAAGAAAAACTTCCACTTTACCAAGACTTATCCAGCAATATGCAAGAGAAACACTCCACAAGAGGTAGCGCACCACTTCCTTCCACCAATAGCAAAGAAAACCATAAAAAAATGAAAAGGAGAGAGAAAATTTCCAAGAATAGCGAAAATTTCAGCCAAGTACTTCTCACAATGGGAGAGTTATGTTATGAAATGAGATTCAAATGATCTCTATTTACACAAAATGTCTAAAACATAGTTTGTACACATAATTTAGGCTAAAACATAAGACAAGGGGTCAACAACCCTTATCTTACCCCTTTACACAAATAATAATATTTAATTTTCACTTTACACATGAAAGAAAAAACCCTAAGAGATGATGCCACCCCCTAAGGGAGATGTTTTGACACTTTTCCAAGTCGTTGGAGAAAAAGGTGGAGTTCATTGGGGCTTCTAGAGCCTCCTCTTCATGCACCAAGGTCTCTTCCTTCAATTCATGCCTCCTCCAGTCAAATGATGCCAAGTGTCAATGAGTAACAACTCCATCACCACCAAACCCTAGCCCTAGGTGATGTCAAGCCCTAAAGAGTGACGTTTTTCCCCTCCTAGGCAAGTCGTTTGGCATGTGAGGGCTAGGAAAGGTCCTCCAAGGTGTCTTCTAGGCCTCCAAAGACAATTCATTGTGATTCTACATGTGGGCCCTTGACATCCATCCTATGGGCTTCAAGCCCCATGGAAGCCCAAGCTAGGCTTGTTCCTCCAAATTTGTCCACCAGTTGGGTCTTGCAAAGACAAATGAATACGCCCTCCAAGGATATCAATTCAAAGCTTCATGATGAGTAAATCAAATCAATAAAATATCCATCTAATCATGTACTTCCAAACTACCTCATCAAAAATAAACTAATGCTCAAAGACCCTATGCAATTTACCAAGTGTGAGTGTGGGAGGGTTGACAAAACAACCTATTGGGTGAATCATCCCTTAAGTTTAGGGGTGTTTCCCGAGAGAACCTCCTTCTAAGTCATGTGGATGATGTGTTATGGATGAGGGGAAGAATTTTGGGCATGGGGTTCATGAGATACAAGGGGTTGTAGTGTCTCACTTACGAGCACGTTTGTAGAGGGTGTGTTGCACCTTCATTGTCAATGCACCCTTTTTCCAAGCCCATTCATTGCCATTAATTAATTAATAGTTCAAAACCTTGGGTACTCCCTATTGGTGAATCAATTATCTTGGGGGGAAGTACGACAAGGTCACTTGAATCTAGAGGTACACATAGTTCCATATGCAAGGAAAGAAAGGGACACCGCATGAGTGTACACACCTCAACAAGTGAGTACATCTATATAATGTTATTCTATTTTTGTAGGTCTTTGATTTTAGGAGAAGCTTTTCATTGCTCTCAATACCTCTTTGGGAAAGAATCTGGAAGGTTCATAATTAGGATTTTATCTTTTCCCAGCCACAAACCTCTGGCCCTTGAACCCCTTCTTCCCATCAAGTGAGGGACAACCCCTTCTTGGGTCAGTACACCAGAAAAACCCAAAATTTGAGGAGATGAGGGGATGAAGTATGGAAAGTGGAAAGTATGGTCAGGAACTACACAATGACTTGTCCAAAGGATCTCCCAGTAGCATACCTATCCCTAAGAGCGACCCACTTACTAGGGTGTAGTGTCAACCACCAATGTGAAACAGGGAAAAGAGCATAATGTCCAAACAAATGTCACATAATCAAAATCAGTAATAGATGTAACAAACTTAAATGCCTCAAATATTGAAATGAAACTCACCATAATATCTGACTTGTACCTTATGGAGAAAGACCCAATGTCTTCCGAAGGCCAGCTGATGTGGTGGATGTCATCATAATCAACCTGGAGCTGTGGTGGTGAGGTGGGTCTCTATTTGTGTAAGTGGACATTGTTGGTCAAGTTGTCTCTCAGTACTCCATGTCTGCAACCTGAGGGCCTCGAGACATCATCTCCTTAGTTATCCCCAAAAATGGGGATAACAACCTCCACCTAATGATTTTTTTAACATTTCCCTTCATTGGATACAAATCTATTGGCCAAAATGTAATGAGATTAGTAGTTCACGAGGTCAACCTCATGGCCTTGTCTCAATGAGAAAGCCCCATAATTTCATTCTAACCCATACTAATGTATTGAGGGCATGCAACTAGAAGGATGAAAGAAATAATAAACTATGGAAAAGATGATCCTTGAGATATGGAAATGAGACCTCATGTAGAGGGGCATTGTTGGTGGGGCACCCTTCTTGGAGACCTCACCTGCATGTTTCACATTAGTTCCTCCTAGTTTAAATTGGAAGCATCCTCACTTTCCTCCCAGTTTAGGAATGGTTCTAGAGAATGTGAAAATGTTGTGAGGACTTGCAAGAAGAGGGAGAGTCATGAAAATATGTACATGGTGTTGTAACTCTAGAATTGTTGAGTGTTGATTGAAAAGAAAAGGTTGATTTGCAAACAAAACATGACTGAGAAAATCATTATTTCAATATAGGTGCCAAGTATTATGGTCATGATACTCTGTCCATGGGAATTTGTCAGTTGTTTCCATTGTCTCACAACCAAGGTGTGGGGTGCCATGGAATGTAGGAGTTGGCCTCAATATACCCTAATGTAAGAAGATATTTAAGGTTAAATTTACTACTACTACTAAAAACTGGTACCGTGGTGAGAGTGTGGACCGCTAAAGGAAGCCAGATGGAGCTACAACTATTGCAACTATTGTTGAAGTGAATGTGTGAACCAAAAAATAAACTAAACAATGACACATGACAGGATTTGGCTGGGAGGGTGACTTCCAAGGAATGAAATTGATGTTAAAAAAGAGATCATGATGTTGCAACAGAAGAATTCCTAGTAAAAGAGACGTCGAATGTTTGTGTCGAAGAAGGATCTGGGTGGGAGGGCATGCTTCAAAATGTAACCATATCTGAAAAGAGAAGAATATTGAGAGAATCCCTAGGAATGAGGTTGTCTAGGGTTTGCGCCTGAACAAGATCTAGGTGGGAGGGAATTATCCACAAAAGAATGAGATCTGGGAGATAAAATAGTTCAAGCAATGTGTTTTCTTCAAAGCCATGTTGTAGTTCAAATGCTCGCTACAAAAGATCTGGAGAGACTAATACCACACATATTTATACAGATGTTGTGTTTATGGAGAGGATCCCATGTTAATCTTTTGATATAGCAAATAGAAGTAGAAAATAGGAGACTAGTTGTCTCAAGGTTATAAGAGGGAGTTGTACTAATGCAGAAGCCATAATGTATACGTACATCATATTTGTAGCTAGAGAAGATGCAAAAAGAGACCAGTGCCGCAGAGATGAAAGTGCCTAGTGTCTAGGGTTTCAAATAAGTGAAGGATTCAAACTTCACCCCAAAATCCTAAAACATGGGAGCTAGGTGAACCCTATACAATTGGACTTTCAACCCTGTATAAAATCTATAGGAAATCCTCACCACAATATCACAATAAAAATAAAAATCCAAGGATCATTCTTTTAAGTGTTGCTCAATCGATAAAATCCATCTGAAAATACGTATTAATTATGTTGAGAAGACAATTGTTGCATTCTTTCTTCTTGTAAATCCAATATCTTTAGTCTCTTCAAGAAAATCAACATATACAACAACAATATTTGATATAAAATCTCGACACATGTCAAGTGCAGGATCAATGGTGGCAGGGAAATATGGAAATACTTCCGCTCAACACACATGGAGAGGATCTGTACCAACACCATCTTCAATGGAGGTTGATGGAGGCACCACRCTTCCTATAGATCAAATAAAACCCAACCACTTATCCAACGTATGATTACACTAAGCACAACATGGTTTGTGCCATAATGATTACACTCGCTGCAGGAGGTATTGTTCTGTGTGGTTGTAGTGTTTGTACATGTCATTGAAGTTCATGCATGGTTGTGGGAAATATACCAAGAGAGTAATCCGAGCATGAAATTAACAACAATGTCTTTATTTGATTTGTAGGTTGGAGCCAAGACCATAGAAGGGCTAAGATGCAGTGCTGGAAGAAAATATTTAGCATTGCTCTACATGGTTTTTTAAGTTGCTAGCCTAGACATGACTGGCATTGCTCCATGTTTGTTGGATTCTTGAATCTACAATTGAGATAAATATGCCTTGACTATGTTGGGCAGCGGAAGCAAAATAAAGCATAAGCATAGCATAAAATTGTGAACATCAAAGAAAACACAACACAACAACAATCACACAAATGACACAATGATTTATGTGGAAACCCAATGCGGGAAAAAAACCACGGGGCAATGATAGTCGGTATTCTTATTATTTAAGGGAGAATTACAATAGTCAACACAAGAATACAACCATCCTCTCCTTACAGACACATTGTACTCGACAGTATTGTGTCTTGCTCACACACTCTACACACATTTCACTCTCACCTCTATGGGTATGCTTGTATATATAACATCTCTAAAATAGTTAGACTAACTGATTATAATTAGATCCACAATTACACAATCTGTTCACAGAAGAGTGCATGCATGCACATTCCTAATATAGCTGCATGCATGTGCATGTGACCGTATGGGAAATTAGTTGGCATGTTTCCAACAATCTCCACCTTGACAACAATTTACTTGATATATCATGCCCTTAATTCATCACCTTTTTAGCAAGACAAGAGAATCCAAACACCATCATAGTTTCACAACTTCTCTAACAATACCGTTACGTGAACATGCCTGCATGATTCACTCCAGTATGGACCATTCTGCCTCCATCAGTACCTGTCTAATAAATTGATGCACTTGTCCCATTTTGATACGTTGGACCTTTAGTCAAATGCACAACACTTTGAACACCACAAAACACCACATCTCGTACCTGTCCAAACTTACCCAATAGATCCTTGCATTCTTGCAAGACATAATCTGAGGTAGGTCTCCTCTTTTCCAAATCTCATGAATCATAACCATAGACTAAATCATTGTAACCACTGTAGGTGATACTTTTGCTTCCGTGTTTGAAGCACCCATTTCCATGATCTTCACTTGGTTTTGCCATGTGTCTACTGACAACACCAACTGCATGTGAAATGCTGACCATTTCCCATTGCAATCATCAAACTTACTACTAGAATATAATACTTGATACATATAACCCTTTTCTTCTTCATCRGTTAGGACATAAACCTGAAGAAAACTTACAATGGAAAGCCAAAGGGATTTTATCGGTTTCACATTATTCATACCAAATTTCTTGAGTATCTTCACCACATACTTCTGTTGTGATAACCAAGCTTATTATATTTCCTGTCTCTGTGTATTTCCATGCCCAATATTTATTTTGCTRCTCCCAGATCCTTCATAACAATGTCCTAACCAATTGAGCCAACCTGTTGACCTGAACCATGTTTGTGCTTGCAACAAGCATAACATATAACACCAAGATAATGAATATATCATAAACACAATGGTTATACTCACTTCTTGTAAAATTTGGCTCACCATGAAGGAATCAAACATCTTGTACCATTTTCCTGGCATGCTTCAGGCCATACAATGATTCTTGAGCTTGCAAACAAATCTTGTGTTGTGATTCTGAACTAATCATTCTGGTTGTTCCAAATACATCCCCTTATCCAAAAAACTCCATGTAAAATAGTTTTAACATCTAGTTGTACTAACACAACTAGCATTAACACAACATGAATAGAAACAAGCTTTTAACAACTTGTGAGAGACTTTCATGGAAATCAATACCTTCCAAATACCCTTATGCTACTAGTCATGCTTTGGACCTTTCATCTTTTACTATGTCTGATTTTATAAAAGGAGATTCATCAAAAACTACATCTCTGTCCATGATGACTATATGGGTAGTAGGATCCCACGGTCTGCACCCCTTAACATCATCACCATATCAAATATCTACCTATTTGATCTGGGTCCTACTTAGAGTGGTGATAAAAAACATAAGCATCACAACTGAATAATTTCACATTTTAGTAATTACTAGATGACCTATTCATACCTCTTCCTGAATCTTCCTGTCTTTTACAACCGATGGTGACCGAGTTACCAGATAGCTCAATCACTTTTATCCACAACTATTGCTACAACTTAGCATTACTAAACATGCCTATTCGATTCCAGTTTCCTTGCAATACTTTCCAAGTTCCATGGATATGAACTTACCTTCATCATATATTCTCAAACACTTGATTGACCTGCCAACACATCTGCCTTTCTACAGACCCACCTTTATAACCTGGACACACTTCTCCACCTTGAACTTTGCATTCGAAAAACTTTGACCAAATCCAGCTAAACCAACCCAAGTGAACCTTTGTCACTCACCTCCAGGGACTTTACACTGGAGTCTCAGTGCTCCACCTTAACATGAACATTCCCTTAACCAAATCCAGCCAAGCTGGCCAAGTAAGCCTTCACCACTTACCTCCAGGCCCATTTACAATGGAGTTCACCAAGCCTTTTACAGGCGTCATTACATGCAATCTATGGACACAATATCACGGGCTACCCAAAAACATGGACCCAAAAAACTACATGCTTTGACCTAAAAACCCAGATTTAACCCAACATACATGCCCCCCCACATATTCAATCTACCTAAATCTATGTCTATAATTTTCATAGGTGACACAATAAACCAAGGGTATGCATGCCTATCCAGGTCTTACAAACATATGCTCATTTACATGTAATCAATAATTTTTACAACTCCAAGGTAAAACACTTTTTTTTTCCTTTAATGATGACTCAACCATCACCCCTCTTCTTGTTTCCTTGTTGTATGAGCATATCTTGAATCTTGAGGTTCCATAACTCAAAGTTATTTTTGTTGTTGAATTTCTTCACCTCAAAATTTGAACTCTGGAGTACAAAAAATAAGTGATCCGCCACGATTTTCCACCACGACTTCCACGGGTATCGTACCAAAAAAAAAATCGTGATCAATGATTGGTCACTGGTTTTTGCCCCTCCTTTTAGAGTGTGATAATCCCGAAACTGACGGGTAACATGCTACCCATAGATCCATGATATGTGTTGATAACACAAGTCCGAGACCAATTATGTCCCCTTTTCTTACCACCGAGATTTTAAATAATTCTTGTCATTGGAAAACCCAACAAAATGGATCGAAATCCCTTCGATGGACATGCAACAAGAATTCGCAGTAGCCAACCAATATCGCCCTGGAAAGGAATCTATCCTCTGTCCTTGGTAGCTTCAATGAAAAATAAAAATCATTCTTGTTGTCTATTGCTTTCTTCTCTATGCACTGATTTCTAGCGAGTCGATTCTCTTCTCCTTCGCTCTCAGATCCTTCAACTCTGCGCTCTTATACCACTTGTTGGGTAGCGGAAGAAAAACAGAGCATAAAACTGTGAACATCAAAGCAAACAAAACACAACAACAATCACACAATTGACATAGTGATTTATGTGGAAGCTCAATGAGGGAAAAAACCACGGGGCAATGATAGTCGGTATTCTTATTATTCAAGGGAGAATTACAATAGCCAACACATGCATACAACCATCCTCTCCTCATAGACACATTTTACTCCATAGTATTGTGTCTTGCTCACACACTCTACACACATTTCACTCTCACCTCTATGTGTATGCTCGTATATATAATATCTCTCAAACAATTAGACTAATTGATTATAATTAGATCCACCAGTTACACAATCTGTTAATAGAAGAGTGCATGCATGCACATTCCTAATATAGTTGCATGCATGTGCATGTGACTGCATGGGAAATTCGTTGGTATGTTTCCAACAGATTGAACTATAGATACTTAGAGATCTGTGTCTATTGGATTATTGGTAGACTTAGTTTAAATGTGATTTCAGTTGTTAAATTTGGATAATCCTAGTGCTACACAATTTTTTTATGGCACTGAATCCATTTGTACATTCAAAAATGCAATTTAAGCAAAGAAAAACTTTGATTTCACCAACAATTGTATTGTCGGATTTCGGTGATGGTTACATCAAAAACTTAAAATGTTTAGACTACACCTAGAAAATAAAGTAGAAACTAAAAATCTATAATAAATTGTTTATGTTTATTCATCTAACCAAACGTTTTTTTTTTATAGGTTTATAAGGAGTACAATTTTTTTTAAAGAAATATTAAAAGCTGATTATCTAACTATTTGCACACACCCTCACTCAAAGAACTAATTAACTAAGTGGACTTAGCTCAAAGAATGAAATAAATAATAAACTATGCAAAACATGATGATTGAGATCTAGAAATGAGTCATCATGAAGAGGTGTGTTGTTGGTAGGATTCCCTTCTTGGGACCACGTTCACATGTTCTACATCATCGTCCCTCCACAAAAATGTGGCCCTTAATCATGCTCGCTGGTACTACCCCATACACCATTTTGTGTCACTCCCTTGATCTAATTAAACTTAGAACATGACCTATACTCTTTTAGTCTCTTCTAAACTATTTTTTAAGGATTGCGGTGTCAACCATATTTGGTCCATAAGAATCTAGAGAGAGGGGGACTTGAAACACCATCTACATGATGAATTCCTTTCTAAACATTGATATAAATGGTCTATGGCCAATAGTGTGCTTCCTACTTCTCGTCCAATAATCCCACAACACAACTCAGAGCCTATCCACCAAGTCCCTTCTCTTAAGATCATAAACCTTCGTTAAAGCATCCATAAAAACTTTGCCAATACTCTTAGTTGATCCATTTTCCCTCATATAGTACAAGTTAATATTGTGTTGCTTGGCATTCAATATATTCATCACTTCCTTGAAATCAATATTTAAATAGTAAAATGAATTCATGGGATTACATGCAAGTCTTGGGTGACTTTCACAAAATACCACCAATATAACTGCAACAACTTGGATTAACATTATGTCCTATTACATTTTCATAGGTAATACTAAAGCAACTTGAGTGAACATTATGTCCTATGGCATTTTTAAAGTCTATAAGACATATATCAATGATTATTATTGTGTTAGAATAGGGAAAACCAAGGAGATCTCATGGTAATTTCAAGGATGCTTTCATTGGATATGCAAACCACTTCCCATGGTATAGCCTATGCCATAATGTCATCTTCTTGAGTTGTGAGGCAAGTACATTCTCAAAAGGCAACTTCAAGAAAGATCTTAGGTGGAAGTTGAGAACCATAATGAGAAAACATTTCTTACAGTAACAACCTTTAACTCACTTTCCAATTTCCTAACTCTTCAAACCTACACCTTTTGTTTGAATAATTTGGATTCCATGTGCCTTAGAGTTGAATGATTAGAGACTTTAAAAACGAAAAAATTCATCGAATTTCTTTTTTACACATTGTTGTAATTGGGCAAGAAAGTATTCATAGATGAGGAACTAAGAGCCTCTTTAGATGGGGGCATGAACAGTCCCCACCATACTTTGATTTTTAATAACCTTGTAATCACTTTAGGCTATCTCTAAATAGAACAAGGAGGTGTCCCTCTATAATGTCTTCTCTCTATTAGTGATAAGTAGGAAGGGGGCAATAGATTTAAAGTGATTTTTTCTTGAAGGAAAGTTACCAAAATGACTGTCTACTATAATACATTGATTACTCTCTGAGGGGAGTTTATCTATATTGGTTGGATTCTAATCTTGTCACCATAAATGCTTTCTCTAGTGTATATCTCCACCAATATTTGTCAAGCACCCATTACCCCATTACCCTATCTCGACAAATATCTTGTTATTGAATATCTAGAATAGAACTTGGGAATCGAATAACCTCTTGGCGTAGTTCATCCAAGGGCTAGCTTGAAAAAGAAATTGTTTCATCAGACTTTGATCTAATATTTTTAATTTGTCAACTATGATTTTAGAATCTCCTCCAACTACTAAACATTAGATCTCTAGTTCTATAGCCATGGATCATCCTTTTCCAAAAGCCATAATTTCTACAAAACTATTGGTAGACTTTCATATATTTTAAAGAAAACTCCCTTGGGAACCTATTGACATGGTTGAATAACCATGCGTAGTTGGTAGATATTTTCCCCAATGAAAGGTCCAAATTAGACCTCACACTATTTGGAATATGGAATATGTTTGGTTTATGGCCCAACCACCTTTTGATAGTTTTGGTCATATTTTACTGATCATGGGTCGGTCCATTGTTTATTCATTTTTTTTAACATGCAATAAGTGAAATGCAACTAATCTAATATGTAGGATGCAAAATGATTCCTAGGATAACTAACAAAATTGATGAGATGAACATAGCACCAAATATCTTACTACTTTCAACCTTTAGTAAAAAGTTGCTTGAGAAAATAAAAATAGTAATATAAATAACCAATTTTATTGTACAAAAGTCTAGTAATAATCAATTGACTATAGTACGATGCTTAAGCATGTAGACAAACCATTTGTGAGATAAACTAAATAAACAAGTTACTTGTAAGAGATAAAACTCCGCATTATAGAAGCAAATGCTTATATCATTCCAAAATTCAGTAAATCAAAACAAAGAGTTCCACAAATCACACATTTCAGAACTTAAGTTTGTTCCCAAAAAGCTCGTCCAACAATGGCTTCTTATTCATTAACATTTCATAAAAATGACTGCAAAATGCACAAGCAAAAATCCCTTTAAAATTCAAATCCTTTTGATTTATAGAAAAAGAAGAAAGGGGGGAAGCTTATGAATTTGAGACACCTATATGACTATTTGTTTCCCCTCCTTGCCTAATGGTTATCTCTATCACTTCATCTTATTTCCCCACAAGAGGATTCGACTCCCTTTGACAATCTTGACATTCCACTAGGCAATTAGCCTTCCCATTTGGTATATTTGAACATTCCTCTATAAGATAACCTTCTATTTGAATGGATGAAGCTCATTCTCTCTCCCTTCTCCATTTTCTCACAAAGGCCACCCATGCCCCAAAAGCTAAACAAATTGTCTCCTTAGAAAAAGTATGCAATTGAAGAGTAGCTATGTACAATGTGATGCTTTGGTTCATCCTTTTCTCATATTTCTCCAATTTAAATAGTATAGTATTAATTGATGTTATGTTCTTGGCAAGGGCCTCAATGAATCTTTGGATCATTGATTCATTAATATTAGGGAGAGATATTATACCTTTAGTATTGGGAAATATATCTCTTCAACTCTTTGGACAATTGTGCTTGGGGAAAGAATTTATTCTTGGGTCCAAAAGAAGGGAGGTGATAATCCTCTACTATTTTTTCTATGCACTTCCATATCTTAGCAGAGCTCTTGACCTCAGAAGCAATCCCTTGAAGAGCCCCATGAAATTTGTGCTTCCATTGTTTGAGGTCAAACTACATTTCTTGCAAAACCTATGAAGGAATAGTGGGAATTTTAAGAGGAATTTCATATAGTGTAACATGCCAATCTTTCACCATATCGAACTATGGGTCATCTTGTTGGTACTCCAATTTCCATACTTGGACACATGTATTGACTTCTACTATGTCCAACCCTAGAGTTTGTAGATGTTGTGCTTTGTTGTAGAATTTCCTTTGCACTAGGTTCAATTCATTGTGCACTTTGAAGGCATATTCAATGAATTGAGGAATCTGATAGTTGTCTTTATAATTTTCCATTGGTCTTTCTTCTCCTCCCACGATCTGTTCTGCTTTGCACTATACTTTCTCTTCTACAATTTCAACATCTTCTTCAATGATTGGTATTATTTCCTCATGATCTTCTAGTATGCCAATCACGAATGATTGACCTACAATCAATCTTTCTGGAGGGCCTCTTTTCCTTTTCCCACATCTCTTGGAGGCCACATAGAAGCTCACACAAAATATTAGCAAATCCAAAGGAGCATCCAGGGTTAAATTTAAAAATAAAATTGATTAAAACTATTGAATTTCCCTTAAACCATTAAAATTAGGCAAGCTTGAAAGTTTTATAGAAAATTGATCCCAATTTGCGTTGCATGTTGTATTAACTAGGATGCATTCTTCGATCTTGAAAAAAAACTCATAATGTGGGTTTGAACTTGGGAAATGAGGCTTACATGCATGGTCACAACCCTAACTGTTTAAATTGGAATGCTTGTAGTTCTAAGGCCTTGAGTGTTACTAATAGGGATAGATTGTTAGTTTGTAATAATTACCCATCAAACCAAAATCCTTTACATGCACAATTATACTTCATCCTTTAGGAATTGTTTCATCATTCAAATCCAAAATGTGGTGGTTTAAGCATACAACACCAATAATTCACACTTGAATGCACATGTACAAGTACAAATCACCTAAATACTTTAGATAAGACAGTTCGACTTCACTAAATTTTCGCTCATGCAAATGATTTGAATTTTATGGAGAACAATATGTGAATCAGTGTAACACATCCACGATCTAGGCAAAAATGAAAAAAAATTACTTTATTTTCCTCAATAAGTCGATTTCTCCATTCTTGGTCAATGGAAGTTAGTGAAGAACCTCAAATCCACTTAACATGCTCTCTTTCCCTTAAAGCGCAGGTTATATGGAACCAACGACTTTCTCCTTAACACCCTTAAGCTCCAACATATTTAGGTGCTAGCTCTCCTGGTTAATCCCCTTCCTTTATGTGACCAAGGCTATGACCAGTCGCCAAATCGAAAGGGGCATCGCGATTTCGCGTTTCGCGACTTCATGTCTTACGAAGTTCACTTGCTCATCCTTCCCTCGAGCTGAGTCGATGACCTAGATCTCTCCTCGATCCAACGACTCAGATCAAATCGTGATCTCGCATTTTGCGAGTTCTCAAAACTCTTACTTCTGGCTTCCTGAGTTGCAGACTCCCGATAATACTAGATATACGGTCCACAATCTTCCTTCGATCGACGACTGTGAACAAGTCGCAATTTCGTGTTTCGCAACTTTGGAGGTTGATTCACCTCTATTCTCCCGATTCCTGATTTCCTGATATTTGCGAGCGTCAGATCAACGACTCACAACTCCCCACGATCTAACGGCTTAGATCAAATCGCAATTTCACGTTTCCCGAATTCTCACAACTCCACCCTTTGACTTCCTTGAGTCGCGAGTCAGTGAAATGTTGATCTCTCGCCACGTGTCCATCCTGGATGGACGATTCTGATGATTTCGGGACCTTGGAACCCCATTTCTCTCGTGTTCCCTTAAGGCTTATCATTAGTGAACTTTACCTTGATTGGGCGACCACGATTCTTTTACGCTCAAACTAAATGGCTGAGATATGTTCTCCTCTACGCTTACTCCTCGTTGTCTGGACTATGATCTGATGGTCCAAATCTTCCACGATGATCAATCCAATGATCACTATAGCTCCTCCTCCTGAGCTTTCACTTTCTTCCTTGACTGGGAAGATTTCTGATGTTTCAAAGGTCTCAATCTTCAATTTACTTCCTGTGAGCCCTGAAGTATGGGTCTCAAATCCCACTTTCCCTCCTGAGCTTACAAACTGGAGATAAGTTCACCTCTTGGACCTCATATGCGCTTCATAAAGGTGCTTACTCCTTCTGAGCTTAGTTCTTAGGGGATTTCAAATTCCCACGTACTCTTGCATTAATCTACTTGCGTCAGATCGACAGTCTATGACCTTCCTTGATCCAACGGTCTAGAGCACATCGCAACTTCGAGTTTCGGGAGTTTAATTGTGCCAACGTGCAAATCTTCCGATGTGTGAATCCCTAATTTCACCAATCCGACAGTCAAGGGGGGGTCCCGATAGATCCTTAGATCTACGGTCCAGATCATGTCGCAATTTTGGGTTTCAGGAGTTTAGTTGTGCCAACATGTAAATTTCCCGATGTGCAATCTTGCGAAGTCTGAAGGAGTCGAGGCGTTAACGCCTACACCCCCTTCTTCCAATCTAACGGTCACGACAGATCCTGGGTCTTCCCAAACAGATGTCATCCGCTCACCTTCTAAATGAAAGGATATTCCCTTTAGATACTTGAACCTCACTATTTCTCCTGAGCTTCATTGGCTCTGAAAGGCTTAAGGGTTTTGCACTCTTTCTCTTGAACATAACGCTTGGAAGAATTCTTCTGCGCACTCCTTACGTTCATTCCTCAACTTTACGAATTAAGATGGTCTCGGTCTTTGCCCACCTTGCAGAAACTCAGTGCATACATGCACTTCCTCTCTTGAGCTTAATGTACTCCGTCCTAGCAGTGACTTCAGGGTTCAACCTCCGCAATCAGGAAGTACTCACGTGACTCTAGGACGAAGACGAAGTTCTCTGGGAAAGTGCTTCTGAGGAATTAAACTAGCGCATAGGAAAATCAAGTAGATAGGAAAGTTCTCAAGGAACGAACGCATACTTCTAACTTAATCATTCAGTACATAAACCATTTTAGGCATATAAATACAAGCATGCATTCATTATTTCCAATTCAAAGCACAAGGCATAAAAACACTTATCAGAACCATAAGGCACGATGCGACTGCTAAGAGGGGTGCTCATTTCCACCCAACCATAGGATCAGTCATTCCCGATGGATTTATCATTGGCCACCCCCGAGCTTAGGACACGATGCTTTGAGATTCAATCTCTCACTTCCAACTCAATTGAAGTTAGGGACGAAGGTTATTCTCCTTCCCCCTATACAGGAACAGACAAGGACAAAGGTTACTATGCTTCTCCTAACGCCATCTCTATTCCCTGTGATTAGAACTCACTTTTTTCTTTCAATCCTTCCTCGGACCCTAGAGTTTCCGCTCTCGTCTTTTCATTCTTCGTTGGTCCTCTCTGCCCACACCACGCTTCCTTTCTTGCCTTCATCGACAAGGTTGCATGTGGCTCGAATCCCCAGTCCGTGGTCAAGTTTGGAAGCCTTACAGATGGGTGGTTTACCCTGTCCCCTCATTAACTCTTGAGGAGGTCTTCCCACCTACCAGCTTGACTGTAATTCATTTTGGGTCAGAGGGTTGTTTTGATCTTGAGCAATTAAAACCAACATAGTACTGGTTCGGTGGAGGTTAACACAACCATTCTGGGTCCCCTCCACCACCTTTTCATTATCAATCATGGTAGCTCTTAGCACATCCCCTTCTCAATAGTTATGCAACACGTTTCCATTATCTATTAAAATAACAAGATTTACATTCATCGACCTTTTATACAAAGGTCCATCAAATCAAACATTCACACTTTGAGTTTTCCATAGTTCCTGTCCAATAAAGTTATATTTATAGACTCGGGGGAATAGGGTGTTACAATTCCCTCCCCCTTAAAGGAATCATCTTCCTCGATGTTATATCTATCAACATGATGGGTATGTACAAAAGTGAACAAAATCGGATATGCCTGTCTCATGGCATCTTCCATTTCCCACGTAGCCTCATCTGGGCCAAAGTGTTTCCATTGCACCTTGACCTGTGCAATGGTTCGGTTCCTGAGTGCGGTTTCCTTCCTGTCTAGTATGCATTGGGGTTCTGGAAGGAATTCTCCCTCCAGTTCTACCTGGATCACAGACCAGTCAATTATATAATTAGCATAATGTACATATTTCTTCAATAATGAAACATGGAAAACATTATGTGCCTTTACTGTGGGACGGAGTGCTATCCTATAGGCTACAGGTCCCACTCTATCTAGGACTTCAAAGGGTCCACAATACCGAGGTGCCAACTTGGAATAGGCTCCCATTCTCAGAGAACTCTTCCGGGGTCTAACTCTGAGATAGGCATGGTCTCCGGCTTTGAACTCCTGGGGATTTCTCTTTCTGTCGGCGTAACTTTTCTGTTGGTCGTGAGCAATTTTCAGATTTTTCCTTATCTGCACCACTTGTTGTTCCATTTCTTTCAGCATGTCAAGTCCGATTGTAATTCTATCCACTGGATTACTCCAAATGATTGGAATCTTGCATTGTCTACCATAGAGGACTTCAAAAGGGCTCATCTTCAAGGATTCCTGATAATTGTTGTTGTAGGCAAACTCTACCAATGGTAGGTATTCTTCCCACTTCTTAGGCTGATGCATTACATGCATCCTTAGCATGTCCTCTACTATTTGGTTTACTCTTTCTGTCTGTCCATCAGTTTGAGGATGATAAGCCGTACTAAATAGCAATTTTGTCTCTAGACCGGCCATTAGGGATTTCCAAAATTTTGAAGTGAACTTGGTATCTCGATCAGATACAATTTCCTTGGGCATGCCATGCTGTCTAAATGTCTCCTTCATGAAGATGTTGGCAATATCTATGGCCTTGCAATTTGATTTGACAGGAATGGAATGAGCAGACTTACTCAGTTTGTCCACGACGACCATGATGGCATCATTTTGCTTGGTTGACTTTGGTAATCCGTTGATGAAATCCATGGATATGGTTTCCCATTTCTATTCTGGAATCGGTAGGGGCTGCAATAATCCTGTTGGATTTCGGTGCTCTGCCTTAACTTGCTGACATTCTAGGCACTTAGCTAGATAGTTAGCTACGTCTTTCTTTAGCCCAGGCCAATAGAATTGTTTCCTAGTGGCCGTGATCATCTTCTGATATCCTGGGTGACCAGTATGGTGTCTTATGCAGTTCATCCATTATGATCCTCTTCAAGTCATCACAACTCAGAATATACAATATGTTTCTGTAAGTCAACAGCCCTTCCTCGAGCATTTGGTAGCCTTCATATGTAAGCCTTGTAGGCTCTTGTCTTAGGTATGAGGTCACAGTCTTAAAGAATGCATCTGTCTCTTGTGCATTTCTGATTCTTTCCCAGACATCTGTTTCATAGGTGCTTACTACTGCCAGATGAATCAATTTTATACTTTAGCTAAGGGCATCGACCACCCTATTTCCATTTCCTTTTATGTGTTTGATTTCGAAATCGAATTCACTTAGGAGAGCTATCCACCTAGCTTGCCTGGCGTTGATTTTTGGTTGATCAAACAGGTGCCTCAAACCATAATGGTCTGTCATAAGCACAAATATTCTTCCCAGGAGGTAGTGCCTCCACATTTTTAAAGCATGTACTATGGAAGCCAACTCTAGGTCATGGGTCACATAATTCCTCTCATGTTTATTTAATTTCCGGGACATGTAGGAAACTACACGTTCCTCTTGCATAAGGAATCCTCTGATTCCTTCCTTGCAAGCATCTGTACATACAAGGAAATCATTATCCAGGTCTACAATCTTTAGCACGGGTGCATGGGTTAGGAGATATTTCAGTTCCTGAAATATTTCTTCACATTTTGGTGTCCAAATGAATTTGATACCCTTTTTCTGAAGGGCAGTGATTGGACAACCAATCTTGGAAAATCCTTTTATAAACCTTCTATAGTATCTGGCTAAGACCATGAAGGATCTGATATCTTATACATCCTTTAGGGTAGGGCATTCCATAATAGATCTGATCTTATCGGGGTCCACTGCCACCCCTTCCTTAGAAATGACATGGCCTAAGTAATGGACTTGCTTTAGAAAGAAGTCGCACTTGCTAAACTTAACATAGAGTTGATGCTCTCTTAGTACTTGAAGTATGAGTCTAATATGTTCCTTGTGCTCCTCCTTGTTCTTGGAGTATATTAGGATATCATTGATGAAAACCAATACAAATTTGTCCAGAAATTTGTTGAGTACACTATTCATCAAGCACATATAAGTGGCGGGGGCATTGGTTAACCCAAATGGCACCACCACGAACTCATAGTGACCATACCTCATTCTAAAGGTTGTTTTGTGGATGTCTTCATCCTTAATCCGGACTTGGTGGTATCCATACCTCAAGTCGATCTTTGAGAAGATGGTCGCACCTCCTAGTTGGTCAAACAAGTCATCGATTCTGGGTAAGGGATATTTGTTCTTTATGGTTGTCTTATTGAGTTGTATGTAATCTATGCATAGTCAGAGTGTGCCATATTTATTTTTCACAAACAGGATGGGCACTCCCCACGGAGATACACTGGGTCAGATGTATCCTTTTTCCATCATCTCCTTTAGCTGTAGCTTGAGGTCAACAAGCTCTGATGTGCTTATCCTATATGGCATTCTAGATGTTGGTATCGCTCTTGGTGTAAGCTCTATCAAGAAATCAATATCCCTTCTCGGAGGTAGACCTAATACTTCTTCGGGGAACACGTCCTTGTATTCTCTTAATATGGGGTGATCCTCTAGGTTTGGTTTGTCGTCCTCAATAGATTCCAACACCTGTATTGCATATAAGGAACACCCTTTTCTGCAATACTTCTTCATTTGAAGGGCCGATATTTGTCTCACTGAGACAAGCTTCTGAATCCCTTGGAGGGTCATCTTTCTCCCTTCTTCATTTACACATTGTAAAGTTTTATGATAACAATTCACTTTAGTTTTATAAGCGGCCAACCAATCCATACCAATCAACAGGTCATAAGATCCCAGGGGAAGTATGTTAAGGGTCGCTCGGGTGGGCAATCCACCCATGATGAATTAGCAGGCTGGTATGGCCTCTGCCACCTTTCTTTTGGTCCCAGTGGCTAGTTGTACCAACCATGGTTTAACATGTCTAATTGGTTGTAGTTTACACTTATCGGCAGTCTGAGGGGCCACATAACTCAAATTAGAACCTGCGTCAATTAAAATAGAAATTGGATGGTTGGCGATCATACCTTCCAGCTCCACTACTGAAGCTTGGTGGTCGGCTTGATTATTGTCCAGGGATGCATAGATTCGTGGCATGCTCCTAGCCACATCATTGATGGTGGTAGCTTTTTGGATATTGTAGACCCCCTTACTGTTTTGTTTTCTGTGTTGGTAGTCCCTCAATCTATGATTTTCTCCACAACCCCAAAATTTTAAGGGTTCCTTCTTTAGGTTATCAGTCTTTGTTGGGACTATCTGAAAAGGTTTATTTCCACTTTGAGAGGGGAAATTTTGTTGATATACACTTCTAGCAGGAAGGTTCCCTCTAGAATATTTTCCATAGTTCTTAAATCTTGAGGATTTAAACGTTTTCTTCAGGAATCCCGAACTACTCTTCTTCTTTTAGTCCTGGTGGGGTCCTGTCTTACTCCCAAAATGTTCATAACAATACCTCACCTTCCAGATATCTTCTTCTAAGGTCTTTGGTTCGTCAAACTCAATCCTATCCCAGTAGGTTTGAGGTAACCCACTAATGAACCACCACGTTTTTTCTTTTTCATCTTTTATGTATGGTACATACCTCAGTAGTTCAAGGAATTTATTGGCAAATTCATCTATGGTGATCTGCCCCAGCCAGAGCTCATAAAATTCCTTAGTTTTCCCATCCATGTATTTTTCTGATAGATATTGCTTCCTGAAGTAATTCTCAAATTGTTTCCATGACAAGTCCTTCTCATGGACTCCTTTCACATTCCTAAGGTCTTCCCACCATATGGAAGCCTTTCCATTCAGGTTGAATATGGCTATTCAAGCCTTTAATTTTTCAGAGTAGTCACGGACTCTGAAATACTTATTTAAACCAAGCAACCAAGCTTCTGCCTCTTCTCCCTTCTTAATCTCTCCGTCGAAAGAGGGTGGTTTGGATTTCTTGAACTCTTCAGGACCATGGGTTTTGGAATGCTTCCGCTTCTTTCCTCTCCTGCGAGAATGCGAGCTGGCCCTGCTACTAGAAGATCCTTCAGAGTTGTCATCTTCCTTTCCAGAGGACTCTCTCGATGAGTGTCTCCTACCTCCAGATTGGACCTTCTTCGCGATACTTCTCCCAGTGGGGTCACTTATGGAGTCATGTTTTCGGTTCTCAGGTGGAATTTGAATTCTCTTCTTGTGTCATCGGTCTGCATGATTGGTTGCGGGTTCATGCTACAGTTTCCTCTGTATGTCAGATAAGCTCTATAGAAAGACTGCGTTAATTTCTGTTTGTTTCTCTTACTCATTCATCAATCTCTTGTTGTCATCCTTGAAACTCTATAACTCGGCCCTGAGGCTCCTTATAGTTTCAACCAGATCTGGAGGGGTTTCCACTGCCCTCCTTTCGTCATATTCTTCGTCTCTATAGTGGGAGCCATCCCCCACTTCATGACACGTCACCATCCTTTAGTCTTGGAGTTTTCCCGTGATTCACTGACTACTCGAGTGTTGCCAAAAACACTTATTGTTAGATAACAATCTATTAGTTTATGAACAATACATGGCTCAATGTCTTAAATGCATACACAGAGTAGATAATTTCATTATTTTCTTTAATAACATTATTAAATCAGACTTTTTAAGAAAGAGGTAAGGTAGAGTGTCGTTCTTTTTAAAAGTACTCAAAATAGAGTTTTTAAGTGACTCGTCTGTGAGCCCAAGCAGGTCAAGTGTTGTAACCATGCTCTGATACCAATTTGTAACACACCCATGATCTAGGCAAAAATGAAAAAAAATTACTTTATTTTCTTCAATAAGTATATTTATCCATTCCTGGTCTCTAATCCTGGTCAATGGAAGTTGGAAGAACCTCAAATCCATTTAATAGGCTATCTTTCCCTTAAAGCACATGTTATATGGAACCCATGGATTTCTCCTTAATGCCCTTAAGCTCTAGTGTATTTAGGCGCTAGCTCTCCTGGTTAAGCCCCTTCCTTTATGTGACCAAGGCTATGACCAGTCGCCAAATTGAAAGGCGCATCGCAATTTCGTGTTTCGCGACTTCACATCTTACGAAGTTCACTTGCTTGTCCTTCCCTCGAACTGAGTCAACAACCTAGATCTCTCCTCAATCCAACGACTTAGATCAAATCGAGATTTTGCATTTCGCAAGTTCCCAGAACTCTTACTTCTGGCTTCCTAAGTTGCGGACTCCCGATAAGACTAGATCTATGGTCCACGATCTTCCTTCGATCGACGGATATGAACAAGTCACAATTTTGCATTTCACGACTTTGGAGGTTAATTCACATCTGTTCTCTCGATTCCCGATTTCTCGATATTTGCGAGCGTCAGATCGATGATTCACAACTCCTCACAATCTAACAGCTCAGATCAAATCGTGATTTTGCATTTCGTGAATTCTCACAACTCCGCCCTTTGACTTCCTTGAGTCGCGAGTCAGCGAAATGTTGATCTCTCGCCACGTGTCCATCCTGGATGGACAGTTCTGATGATTTCATGACCTTGGAACCCCATTCCTCTCGTGTGCCCTCAAGGCTTATCGTTAGTGCACTTTACCTTGATTGGGCGACCATGATTCTTTTACACTCAGACTGAATGGCTAAGATATGTTCTCCTCTATGATTACTCCTCGTTGTCTGGACTATGATCTGACGGTCCAGATCTTCCACGATGATCAATCCAACAATCACTATAGCTCCTCCTCCTAAGATTTCGCTTTCTTCCTTGACTGGGAAGATTTCAGATGTTTCAAAGGTCTCGACCTTTGATTTACTTCTTGTGAGCCCTGAAGTATGGGTCTTGACTCCCACTTTCCCTCTTGAGCCTACGAATTGAAGATAAGTTTGCCTCTTAGACCTCATCTGCACTTCAGAAATGTGATTACCCCTTCTGAGATTGGTTCTTAGGGGATTCGAATTCCCACGTACTCTTGCGTTAATCTGCTCAAGTCAAATTGATGGTCCATGACCTTCCTTGATCCAACGGTCCAGAGAACATCGCAAATTTGGGTTTTGGGAGTTTATTCGCGCCAACGTGAAAATCTCCCAATGTGTGAATCCTCGATTTCACCAATCCAACGGTCAAGGGGGGGGTCCCGATAGATCCTTAGATCTATGGTCCAGATCACATCACAATTTTAGGTTTAGAGAGTTTAGTCGTGCCAACATGTAAATCTCCCAATGTGTGATCTTGCAAAGTCTAAAGGAGTCGAGGCGTTAACACATGTGCCCCCTTCTTCCAATCTAACGGTTGCGATAGATCCTGGATCTTCCCGAATGGATCTCATCCACTCACCTTCTAAAGGAAAGGATATTCCCTTTAGATACTTGAACCTCACTATTCCTCCTGAGCTTCATTAGCTCTAAAAGGCTTAAGGGTTTTGCGGTCTTTCTCTTGAACGTAATGCTTGGAATAATTCTTCCACACACTCCTTACGTTCATTCCTCAACTTTAGGACTTAAGATGGTCTCGGTCTCTGCCCAATTTTTAGAGACTCGGTGCATACATGAACTTCCTCTCCTGAGCTTATTAGACTCCATCCTCACAGTGATTGCAAGCTTCAACCTTCGCAATAAGGAAGTAATGACGCGACTCTAGGACGGTGACAAAGTTCTCTGGGAAAGTGACTCTGAGGAATTAAACTAGTGCATAGGAAAATCAAGCAAATATGAAAGTTCTCAAGGAACGAACGCATACTTGCTTAATCATTCAGTACAGAAACCATTTTGGGCATACAAATACAAGCATGCATTCATTATTTCCAATTCAAAGCACAAGGCATAAAAACACTTATCAAAACCATAAGGCGCGATGCGACTGCTGAGAGGGATGCTCGATTCCACCCAACCATAGGCTCAGTCATTCCCGATGGATTTATCACTGGTCACCCTCGAGCTTAGGCCACGATGATTTGAGATTCAATCTCTCACTTCCAGCTCAACGAAAGTTTGGGACGAAGGTTACTCTCCTTCCCCTTATATAGGAACAGACAAGGACGAAGGACGAAGGTTACTCTCCTTCTCCTGACTCTGTCTCTATTTCATGTGATCAAAACTCACTTTTTGCTTTCAATCCTTCCTTGGACCCGACAATTTCCACTCTCATCTCTGCATTATTCGCTGGTCCTCTCTACCCACACCACACTTCCTTTCTTGTCTTCATCGGCAAGGTTGTGTGTGGATCGAATCCCCAATCTGTGGTAAGGTCCAAAGGCCTTACAGATGGACGATTTTCCTCATCCCCTCTTTAACTCTTGAGGAGGTCTTCCCACCTACTAGCCTGACTGTAATTCATTTCGGGTCAGAGGGTTGTTCTGAATTTGAGAAATTAAAACCAACATAGTACTGGTTTGGTGGAGGTTAACGCATTAGTTTCGGGTCCCCTGCACCACCTTTTCATTATCAATCGTGGTATCTCTTAGCACATCCCCTTCTCAGAATTTATGCAACACGTTTCCATTATCTATTAAAATAACATGATTTACATTCATTGACCTTTTATATAAAGGTCCATCAAATCAAACATTCACACTTTGAGTTTGCCATAGTTCCTGTCCAATAAAGTTATATTTACAGACTGGGGGAAACATGGTGTTACAATCAGGTACAATGGAGGAAATCAAGACCCCTTATGATTGTTACAGGTAAGGGTAAGCTCGATTTGAAAGTCGAGCCTGGTCAAGCAATCGGGGTATGAGTTTGCTTGGTAAGAGTTTGATTTTGAAATCATAAACAGTTTCATAATTGGGACTATGTGACACCAAGTTTTTTAATCAAAATTCCCATCGCTATCGAGCTCTAAAAGGTCTCACATGCACCAAAAAGGATATTGTGTAAATGAATTTGATTGAGAAATCGGGATCGATCAATGAATAGGGCATGAGTTAAATCTCTTTAGTGACTTGAGGGCATGATTTAGAGTTTCAACCCTATTGAACAAATGATTTTTTGAAGGAAAATAATGGGGTGGGGGCCCAAGTTTTGATTAAAACTTAGGGGGGTTATTGTAGGCAAAACAAATGGTGACACACTAGGTGAATCCACCAAGTCTCTAGATCAACACTTATTCAATTGCATTTTCCTTTTAACATGAAGCTAGAATTTCAGGAAAATCGTACCTTAGAATTTACACAAATGGAGTCTTTAGGTCCTACGCTTGTAACATGAATCCATAGTACGCTAATCATAAACTTCGGTGATTTAGAAACTTTTCCTGAAGACATAAATTGTGAAGTTGATTTTCTTTAAAGCTCCACCTAGTGTTTTAGGTAACAAACATCATCACAAGGTTTTATTTTAAAATGGAGTTAAAATTTTGAGTAGATAGGTTGTTTCACTTTATTGCAGTGTTGCTCTACTGCCCACAAGCATCCATAGCCCCAATGGAGTCGCCTTGAAATCACAGACCTTGCTCCACTTCCAATGAGCATCTATATCCCCAAACAAATTTATCTATATGTCCCCTTTATAAAGTGAATTCCTTTTCCCAATCCCTCTTCTCCTTTTTTGAATAATGGATGAGGGAAGCAATGGTTTTCTCATGCTTACATGGATAACTACCTATTATTAGGAAAGAATTGGCCATGTCCTAATAAGAATATTCCTTGAAATATTTTATACCTTGGATATCCGACTGAAAACCCTTCACATGGTGTGCTCCTTTGATGTGAATGGATGATATCTCCATGTTGGTTGAATCACCACTTAACTGAATTTTTCAAGGTCTTATGGAGTTCAATTCTTTGTGTAAGCCCCAATTCAACCACCATTTTAAATTTCAGGTAGCGTGGAATATTTCTCCAAAGCTTCTTTAGCGAGTATGTCGACTTGTATCAAAGTCCTACACTTAACCCTTATGGTGGATTGCAAACTAATCACCAAATATATAATCCATGTGGAGATAAGAACTCATTTCAAAAGAATGATATGCAAATTAGACTTCCAACTTAAAATTAAATATATTTAAAGAAAACTCATAATAATACAACATATTCTAAAACTTCAAAACTCAAATCAATAAAGAAAGATAAAGTAAAGTTAAAGGAACAATGACTAATATGTACACGGAAACCACCCTGAGGAAACTAACAGAAATATCTTTTCAAAACTTGGTCATTAACAAGGAGAAGTTCCATATCCACTTCCATGTTTTGGAGTGTGTATGTGTCAGGACCAAGTTTTTTAGCCACCTGAAATGACCCAAGCCAAAGACTTTGAAAATTTGTATGCTTCCCTTTAAGCTCATTGAGTTTATCCCATTTTAGAACAATATCACCTACATCAAACATTTTGCATGTTGTCGAATGTTTGTCAAACCAATTTTTCACTATTTGTTGATGAACAAGAAACTTCTTCTTGGCTTTCTCCATTTCTTATTCAAGGTTATGTTATCCCTATTTTGTGGGATAATTAAGGAGATTATATCTCGAGGCCCTCAGGTTGCAGATATGGAGTGCCGAGAGACAAATGACCAACAGTACCCACTCGCACAAATGGAGACCCTTTTCACCATAACAAAGGTCAAGATTTTCAGATGGCATCCACCACACCAGCTGGCTTCTGAGAGCCATTGGACATTGCTCCATGAGGTACAAGTCAAGTATTGTGGTGAGTGTCATTTCAATATTTGAGTCATTTGAATATGTTGTATCTTAGATTGCTTTATATTTCATGACATATGCTTGGACATTATGCCTTTTACCCCGTTTCACCTTGGTGGTTGACATTGTGCCCTAGTAAGTGGTCTTCCTTGGGAATGGTTTTGCTACTAGGAAATCCCTTAAAGTGCCATCGTACCATTCCCACCCATACTTACCACTTTACATCACTTAAACCCCCCATTTCCTTGTCTCTTGGGATTTTAGGGTGTATTGACCCAATAAGGGGTTGTCACTCATTCTATGGGAAGAAGGGGTTGAAGGCCCAGAGGGATTGTTGTTGGGTAAACAATAAAATCTTATTTATAAACCTTCTAGATGCTTCGCCTAGGGATCCCCCAAGAAAGCAATGAAACACTTCTCTGTAAGGAAAAGGGGGACCCACAAGAATAAATGATATAATGCTTAGAGGGTTAGTTGGAGGATAGGAGGTCTCATCACGAGCCGACCTATCATGATCATAGGTATCTAGCGATATGACATTACCATCATCTGTCCACCAAGCCAGGGTAGTGGCTCTCAGTTGCACAACTGAGAGAAAGGGGGTTTCATCACGAGCCAACCTTCTCATTTCCGCAAGGTATTTGTGAGTGACATTGTCATTATCTTGACACCACACCAGGACAATGACCTTCAAATCCTCCTTTAAAACATTAAAGAAACAAAAGAATGGCAAGAGGATGGGCTTAGAAAAATTTCATTGCAAACGAAGGTGCCACACACCCTCTACAAAGGCACCCATTAATGAGACACTACAACCCCTTGTATGTCATGAACCCCATGCCCAGTGAGTCTTGATCCTTAACCACATCAACCACTTCACATTTCTTAGAGAGGGATCACTTGGGAAACACTCCTTGACCTGGGAAAATATCTACCCAATACGACACCTCGTCAACCCTCCCATATCCAAGCTTCACAAGTTGCATAATGTCTTTGAGAACTTACTTGTTTGACCGGGTAATCTTTGATGCACATGATTAGGTGGCTCATTTATTGATTTGATTTACTCACCATGATATTATGACTTGAGATCCTTGGAGGGCATGCTTATTTGTATTTGTAGGACCTAGTTGGTGGATAGTTTTGGAGGAACAAGCCTAGCTTGGGCTTCCATGGGGCTTGAAGCCCATGTTGGGCCGCATAAAAACACCTTTTATTCCTTGATCATACACCATTTATCACCTCCTTCTTACTGTATCCTTCCATAAAACCATTAATTTCCATCACTTTCATAATACATATGGGTTTATATTTCCCTTTTCCAAATTATTTATTTTCAGGTATTTTTAAGAGAATTTGTGATTAAATACTAGAAAATTAACATATTTTTATTATATCTCAAAGTTGGATGAGTTTTATGATGACTATAGGCATATTTGAAGATTTTCACAAAGTCAAAAATCACCACCTAGCTTCAAATTCGAATTTCATCTTCAAGTTTTGATTTGGAGATAATCATTCAAGCTAACTTTAAGGAGAAGATCACGGATAGAATATCTTATCCAAGATATTTGTCGAGGATTTGAAGGGATAGGTTGAGAGAAAAGTGGATCTGTAATTATGAGTTTGTTATCCTCATTCATGTATAAATAAGAGGGTTCTCTCCTCATTTGGGGAGGAGGCCTCTCTCTAGAAATAGAGAAATAATGAAATAGTTTGTCATTTTGAGAGTCATATTTGGATCCCATCATTTTGTAGTTGGATTGATACTTTTGGAATAAAGAGTTAGATTTCTTCATGTTTTGATTTGTTAATTTAGTTTCTCATGTGAGCTCACATGCTTTTCATTTTGCCTTTTGTTATTTGTAATTTTCAATGCTTTTATTAGATTTGATTTATGCAATTCCATGTTTTCATAGATTAATTTTAGCTTTCATATTTTCGTAGTTAGATTCAATTTCAATTGTTTTCATAAGTTAGATTCAATTTCAGTTTATTTCATAGTTAGAGATAGTTTCAGTTGCAAGGTTTATTAGATTAATTTTCTTTGATACAATTTCATACTTTTTAGATTTTAGATTTAGTTTTAGTCAAAGTGTTTCCTTTCGAATGTTAGAGTAGAATAGATTGCTTTAGCCCTGCATATACTGTGCTTACATCTCTAAGTTTACGAACCTTGGGTTGACAATTTTATGTCGAAATCAATATCATATAATTAGCTCGACAACCCACATTTTTGATACCAAGGGCCCGCATGTCGGATGAGAGAGACATACCTTTGGAGGCCTAAAATATATTGTGGACGATGTAACCTAGCCCTTACATGCCAAATGTTTTTCCTAGGAGAGGAAAAACGTCACCTTTGGAGGCTTGACGTCACCTAGAGGGGCTAGGTTTGATGGTGAAAACATAGCTCATTGACACATGGAAATTTTGAGGAGAAGAGGGCCTTGACCACGAGGAGATGGCCTAGATGATTGACATGTGGCCTTTGGAGGCCTAGCTATGCATCTCCAACTCCAACGACTTGCTCCTAGTGTCAAAACGTCCCCTAAAGGGGTGACATCCTCTTGTTTTAGGGTTTTCTTTTGTGTAAAAGTGAATTTTAAGTGAATTGTTTAATATTATTTTGTTCCAAGGGGTAAGATAATGGTTGTGGACCCCTTGTCTTATGTTTTACCCTTGCTAATGTGGAAAAACTATGTTACTGACATTTTGTATAAATAGAGATCATAAGATCTAATTGGAATATAACTCTCCCTTTGTGAGAAGGATTAGAATGAAATTTTCCCTATATTTGGATAGTTTCTCTCTTGTTCTCTTGTGTATGGCTACTTTCTTAGTTATTGGTTGGTGGAAGTGAAGTGCTAGCCTTGGAAGGCTATTCTTTTGCTATTGTGGTGGTTTGTCTTAACATTTTTCCTTGGATTGGTAAGGCTTTTTACATTGTATTATCATTTATGTTCAAGACAAGATTATTTTGCTAGAGCTAGGTGGGAAGTATAAGGGCATACACCCCCACCTTAGCCTCCATCATTTAATGCTTAAGTTTTGTTGGTTTAATAAGGGTTTTCTAAAAGAAGTATAAGTGCATACACTCTCTTAGCCTAAACCCTAGCTAGGGATACTTTCCTTGTGGAGTAAGAGTATTTACACCCCCAAGGAGGTAGTACCTCTAGCTCTTTATTTCTTGACTCCATTAACCCAATCATTAAAGGCACTAGTCATTACTTGTTGTATTGGAGAAATAAAATTCTGCCTTGGTAAACGTGAAAGTTTCAAGTTTTGAAGTTGTCTCTTTGGAAAGTTACTCCTTGATCCTTTTTCTCTCTTGCCTCATTAAGGCATCCCTTTTCAACCATTCAATCTTGTTGTTGTTACAGAACTAACCTAAAACCATTAGGGTTGCAGAAAAATAACTCTCTAACCCCTGATAACTCCTAAACTAACCCTAGGAATTGGCTACAACTTTGCCCTAAAGCCACACCATATGAAATGTGGAAGGATTTGACAGATCTATTCCAAAACAAAAGCGACCATAGGAAATTGGCGCTCAAAGATAAACTCAAGAAGATCAAGATGGAGAAGGGCGACTCCATTCCAAAATATCTCACGAAGTTTGTCCAATGTCGGGATGAGCTGGGGAGTGTGGGAATAACAACCGTTGATGATGATTTGGTGAGCTTGGATCTCCTAGGACTTCCCAAGAGTTGGCATAATTATCAAGACTCTGTCAATGGAAGGGAAAAATTTCCAGTTTGGGAACGACTACGGTCGGATCTAGTGCAGGAGGAGTTCAAGCGGAACACCAAAGATGGATCTTCATCAAAGCATGATGATGAAGAGGATTGTGCTTTGGATGCCAAGGCAAGGAAAGGGAAGGGGAATAAACTCCATTCAAAATCCGAGTCTAAATTCAAGAAGCTGGATTTGTCCAAAGTGAAGTGTTTTCATTATCATGAACATGGGCACCTCGCTACTAATTTTCCACAGAAGAAGAAGAACAAGAAGGTTGTTGAAGTTGCAGCTGGTGAGGCCCTTGCCTCGAAATTTGAACTTGACTTCTCCTTGATCGCATGCATGGTGTCAAGTGAATTGGGATCAGTGTGGTATTTGGATAGCGACGCTTCCTTCCACACAACGGGAGATGAGGATCTTTTCAGTGACTTGGAGGAGAAAGATCTCAAAATGCATATAGAGATGGGCGACGATGGATGATACAGTGCGACTGGCATTGGTACCATTACCTTTCAAAGGGATTTAGGTAAACCATTTCAATTGAAATATGTTATGCATGTTCCAGGTCTGAAGAAAAACTTGGTCTCAGTTGCAATGTTGGAGGACAGAGGCTATGATGTTGTTTTCAGCGATGGAAAATCTTTTCTGCAACATAAAACAATGGGTCAAGTCAAGAAGATAGGGATTCGAGTTAAGAATCTCTACAATCTGGAGGTAGATAGTTGTGCTGCCATGATGGGCAAGGCAATAAAAGTTGTGAGCCGGGATGAGGGCGAATTATGGCACAGGCGATTGGGCCATCTTCATCATGGAGCCTTGAAAATCATGCAGCAAATATCTATTGGACTTCCAATGGGAAAACTTGCTTAGTTAGATCAGTGTAAGGGTTGCACCATGGGGAAGTATGTAAAATACACCTTTCATGAAAAGGAGAATCGTGCTTCGGTGATCCTGGAGAGAGTTCACACAGACGTGTGTGGACCATTCTCGGTTGCTTCAACAACAAAACATAAGTATTATGTTATTTTTTTTGATGAATTTTCTCGTAAATGCTAGATCTTCTTCATGCAGAAGAAGGATCAAACATTCTCAAAGTTCTGTGAGTTTAAAGCATTGGTGGAGAAAGAGTCAGGGAATCGAGTGAAGGCTCTGAGGAGCGATAATGGTGGAGAATACATCTCTAACGAATTCAAAGACTTCTGCAACAAAGAAGGAATTCGAAGAGAACTCATAGTGCCTCATAACCCATAGCAAAATGGGGTCGCGGAGAGGAAGAATAGAATGATCGTGGGTGTTTTACGAGCGATGTTGCATGATCAGTGCCTACCAATGCATTTGTGGGTGGAAGCATGAAATATTGCGGTTTATGTGCAAAATTGTTGTCCTCATAGAGTACTTGGCATGAGTACACCTGAAGAAGCTTTCACTGGTAAGAAACCTGATGTTTCACACTTTAAGATTTTTGGCTCATCTGTTTATGTGAATGTGACCAAGGATGTCAGGAAGAAGCTGGAACCGACTGCTGAAGTTGGGATTTTTGTGGGGTACACAGAAACACCCCATAATTATCGTGTGTATTTTCCAAACAACAGAATGACTGTTGTGCAAAGGGATATAAAATTTGATGAGGGGAAAGCCATGCGGTTGTCCCTTGAGAGGGAGTTGGACTTGCATGTAGAGGAGGAACTGTTGGTTCCCAAAGATGAGTCTCAAGATGTGGATCATATACATGAGGAGGTTCATGGAGTGGAGGAAGCCACTCATGCAGAGCCATCCATCAGAAATGGCAGAAAGCACACCGCGAAAGATGATAGATTGAGACTAGATGTTGCACAGAATGTAGGAGCCCCTACTTCATAGCACAGACAGAGATAGTCTCCTGACCGATTTACTGGATACATGGCTCTCATAAGAAAATATATTGTGACTAAACCATCTTCCTTTCAGGAAGTAGTGCGGGAGCCCACATGGGTAGATGCAATGGTGGAGGGTAAGCTTTTAATCATTGTTATTTATGTTGAAGATTTAATACTGACTGGTGATGAGCAGTTGATACACTCATGCAAGGAGGATATTTCAAAGGAGTTTGAGATGAAGGATATGGGCCTCCTTCATTATTTCCTTGGATTGGAAATATTGCAGCGAGATGGTGAAATTTTTGTGTCTCAAGGAAAGTATGCAAGGGAGATACTGGGTAAATTTCACATGGAGGGTTGCAAACCCATGGATACTCCTCTTCCAGGAAACTGGAGGAAAGAGGATGCTACTTCTGAAGAGGTAGTGGATGATACTGTCTATCGACAATTAGTGGGTTCGCTAATGTATTTAGTGAACACGAGACCAAACATTTGCTATGCGGTTAACTAGCTGAGTCAAACAATGGTTAAGCCTAACAAGCTCTTTTGGAAGGCGGACAAGCATGTCCTGAGATACCTAAGGGGCACATATGAGTATGGCTTATGGTACAGATAGACAGATGAGGTGAAGTTGCATGGATTCACGGATGCAGATTGGGCGGGCAGCCCAACAGACAGAAAGAGCACATCAGGGGGGGTATTTAGTATTGGATCTACAGTTGTTTCTTGGTACAGCAGGAAACAAAGATCCGTGGCACTCAATTAAGTGGAAGTAGAATACATGGCAGCGAGTCAAGCTGCATGTGAGGCTATCTAGATGAGAAAGATCTTGGTTGGTTTGTTTGGTTCTCATTTAGATCCAACAGTGATTCATTGTGATAATCAGAGTTGCATTAAACTCTCAATTAATCATGTGTTTCATGATAGATCTAAGCATATAGATATTTGGTATCATCGTCTCAGATATTGTGTGCAGCGGAAGATCATGTTGCTTCAATACATTCCTATCGAAGATCAGGATGCAGACATTCTGACGAAGGCGCTCACAAGGAGCAAATTCGAATACCATAGAGACAGGATCGGGGTGAAGGATAATCCCTTTCTTGTTGAGAGGGAGTGTTGAGATTCAACAAGAATATCCTAGTAAAAATTATGCACCTACTCTAGGATGGAGCCTTAGGCTATTTTTAGGTGGAAGTCTATTTTTAGATGATGAGAAAATTCTATTTATAGATGATGTCTATTTATAGATGGTGATCAAATTCTATTTATAGATGTATGTCAACTATTATTATCCCTTAATAATAGTTGGACAATAAATATTAATCTATTCTCAATGAGCACTTGGAAATAGTTAACTGAAGTGGCAAACCAGTTAGCTATAGGAAATTCGAGTTCAAAGGTTGAGTAGTGGGACATGCAAGTAGACTTAGTTGTAACTGAGTGATTCAAAGTTGTAAAGTAGTTTAACTCAGTTAAGTGAGTTAAGCATAGTTGTACTAGTTGTAACTGAACTTACACTAGTGATAGATTAGTGAATTAATTATTAATTAATTCACAATTAGTGATCTTACATGCAACTGAAGATTTACCACTGTTAACTACATGCATGTCAGATCCAGTGGAGACCCAATTGAGATAACAGGTGAAAGGGACAGTTTGACTATCAGTTGTGACTTTAGTGGGTGCACTCATGCAACCACACACACATTGGATATGCCAATGAGGAATATGCATCCTAGGCAAGAGGGATTCATTCATTGCAAGGATTTCCATTAGCAGAAATTGTGCAGAGGAGGCAGGTTGTCTGGAGGCAGTAAATTGGCACATGAATTTGTCAATTTTTGTATGACAATGTGAGACAATTCTATATTGTACTAAGAGCTCTTGGATTAGAGTTTTGTATGATATTGTTTCATGATCCATGATATATACATAATATATGATAGTGGGATTTTTAGTTTTATGCTTTCCCGGTAAAACATCTGTGTTATGTGTGATTGATCTTTCTTCTTGATATTGCAATTGGTGATCGTGTTTTAAATTCCGCAAGAATATTTGTAGAAGCAATTATGTATTTAACAGTGGCATATAATTGTTAGATCAAGAGAATCCAAGCAATACATAATTTGTATTAAAATTTCTACAATTATAGTTCAGAGGGACTCCTTTGTTGGTGTTGGTCACTATAATTGCTTATTTAATTAAACAATCAAGTGCTACATAAATTGTCAACCCAGGGAAGTCTGTTATTTCAAAGGTAATCATGCACTAAATATGCTCGATCTCAAAAGAAACCTAGAGTTGTAGTAAAAACATATCAATCACACTTTGCCTTGAACACACTGAAGTTCTAACTTGAATTACAGGAAAGCAAGCTACCTATTGCAGAGCTTAAAGAAATGATTAATTGAAGAATCCTGGATTACATTAAAATAACAACAAGATGCTGCAACAGAAAAGACCAACTATTCTGTAACCAGAGAACATGACCCTAATTCCTAAGCAGGAATATTCGGCACCTGTTTCCGATCATCACACTTCATGAGCTCATTGCTTGACTGAAACAATTGACACATGTTGAAGACTAACTAACTCTTAACAGAGAACAAGACCCTAATTCCTAAGCAGGAATCTTCAACACTTGTTTCTGATTAGCACACTTCCATGAACTCATTAAAACAATTGACATGTACTGAAGGCTAACTATCTCTAACAGAGAACATGACCCTAATTCCTAAGCAGGAATCTTCAGCACCTGTTTCTGATTAGCACACTTCCATGAACTCATTAAAATAATTGACATGTACTGAAGGCTAACTATCTCTAACAGAGAACAGGACCCTAATTCCCAAGCAGGAACCTTCAGCACCTGTCTCTGATTATCAAGCTTTCATAAATCCACCAAGAAAGGTTGCTAACTAGAATGATTAACAGTTACTCAAACATGAATCATATGAAAACAATGTAACAGCAAGACAAAGTTCAGTAAAGTAGTGTTTCAGCAAAACAAAGTTCAGTAAAGTAGTGTTTCAGCAAAACATAATTTAATCAAAGCATAAACATAAATAATACTAACACACTATAAAGCTAATGGGTGAATCTTGTGGAGAAGGTGGGCCCTCCCTTCTCACAAGATTCCCCTGAAACGGAAGGGACTAGAGGGAAATGCTCAGAACAGTCTTTTATTCATCTGTCAATGTATCATATTACAATATGAAATGAAATACGTCCTTCTCTGTAAATCCTTCTTAGCAAAAACAGAAGATCCTCTCGAATGGTGATTTCCTCTTATTTAAAGAGGAGAATCCCTTCAATACAATTTGATCAATAAATTACAGGTGTATATTTGAGTCCTATTCTTAGTCGGATCAACTTTCTAAACTGGAATAGGATACTCTCGCAACAGAATGCTATTACAAATGCTGAGTGAGGTGTTCCTGTGGCAGTTGGAGTAACAACTTCTTTATTTGTCTTCTTGTTACTGTTGTTGTATGTTGTTTCGGCATCGCAAATCACGGGTTGTTCAGCCACGGGATTTGCGTTCTAACTGTTTCGGGAACTTGGTCTCAGGCATCAGCGATGGTTAATGCTAGCTCAAGGTGCGACTGTTGTGGTCAATGTAACAGTTGTGTTGTTGTTTCAGCATCGTAGACCACGGAGGGTGTAACAGCTTCTTCTGGTGAGTTGTTGTTTCAGCATCGTTGACCACGAACTGTGTAACAACTTCTTCTGTGTGAGTTTCAGCATCGTTGACCACGGACTGTGTAACAACTTCTTCTGTGTGAGTTTCAACATCGTTGACCACAGACTGTGTAACAACTTCTTCTGTGTGAGTTTCAGCATCGTTGACCACGGACTGTGTAACAGCTTCTTCTGTGTGAGTTGTTGTTTTAGCCACGGGGTTGCGTGCTTTAACTGTTTCAGCACTTATACATTTCTGATCAATGGTTAAGTACGAGAGTAATGTAAAATTATATGCAAAACAGATTAAACATATAGTAAAGAGAAGAGATGTAGTATACCTTTGGAAAGATAGGGTAAAGTGATAATATAAGTTTAAATGTGAGTGAAACAAGAGTGTAATGGTGACAAAAAGTATGGGCAAAAAGGTACATTGTATGGTCCTAACATCCCCCCCAACTTAAAATGTTGCATGTCCTCAGGCAACTTCACTCTGAATCAGAATCTAAATACCGACTCTGAGCGTGCAAGTTACTCAAGCAGTAGCTGTGGGAGGTGATGTCTATTGGAGCTCTGAACCCTTGGACGCGTTGTAACCTTTGCCAAGCTGTTGTTTCTGTCTTCTTAGGCAACTTATAATGGATTTGATATCTCTCTGCTGGTAACCAGAGGAAAGGAAAATAAAACCGGTACCCTATCCAGCTTTCAGCACATTGTTGAACACACTTGATGTAGTTGGGTACCCTGGAGATTGCTATCTCGAGATTAGTGGGGCTAAAAGGATTGTGTTCCTGTCTTTTCTAAGTAGATTGTTGCCAAAACATGTTATTTGCCTGTAGGGCAACAATCTCTGTGGATCTGATGAAGTGTTGACAATATTGAAGCACTATTGTCTGTAGTTGCTGAATGTGTTCAATCATCCCTGGTTTCTTTAAAAACTGATAATACTCTGTAACAAAGGTGGCAACATTTTGTGGTTCTGGCCTTATCTAGAGAAGGTGATTATCCTTATCGTGCTTGGCAGCTAGGAAGTCATCCTGCCATATGATTTGATTGTTAAGGAAGGAGGTGAGTGCCCTAATATGGATGTCACCGACAAGAGGGTTAAGGTTAAGCTATCGGTTTTCAGGGATGGCCTCATTGTGAAAATATGCCTCACAGAGGAGGTGTTGATCCATAGCAGAGGCTTCTGCAAAGGTTTTAATAAAATCTGATGGATTTAATACTGCACGGGATCTGCCTTCTTTGACTGATTTGATCTGAAACCATGTAAGTCATTCCATAAGGAACAGAGAGTAATTGCAGGATGGTTTTCTTGCAACTAATAACTTTTGTGCCAAGTCAAATATCAGGAGCAATCTGCCTTTTAGCTCCTTATTCTATTTCTTAAGGAGATGAGCTTCCTGACGTGTTTGCTCCAAAGCTTCCCAATTTGAGTAGGTATGATTTATCCAGATTTGTCTGTGTTCCTGTAGGCTTTTGGCCTGTGTAACAGCAAACTCTTTTTTCCATTTTTCTATTATTGCCTTCTCATCCCATGGCTGAGTTTGTGTTTCAGCGTTGCAAGTAGTAGGTTGAGGTAGGGTCTGAGTGGCCTGTTCCACAAAGGTGTGGGTATTGATCTGGCTGGGAGGGGCAGATTCCTCAATAGGCATTGTTTGTACAACTTTATTAACAAAAGCAGGGGTTTTAGATTTGACATTTGTTGCAGGCCAGGGCTCAGTCTTAATTTTGGAAGGTCCTGCTGGTTCTTGTGTAACAACAGGGTGTTCTTCTTTGACTGCAAAAGTTGAAGGTGCAGGGGGAGCTCATGGCATTGGAATTTGAGTTATTGTGTACCCTACTTGATAGTAGATGTCCCCACATTGACTGCACATATATTCTTTACACGGGCTCTCTGTTGTAGTCCCCTCTGACATGGTTGCTATGCGAGCTAGGGTGTGCAAGTTAAGTTCCTTCTCATATGCTTCCTTTGCCATGGCTAGCTCTTGCTTGTAGGCTTCCAGTTCAGACCTTAGGAACTCATTTTCTTGCAAGAGAGAGTCCATTGTTGGTTCTAGTTGAGGGATGATTGGTTCTTGTGTAGCAGTCACAGCCTCACTAGCTGGTTCTTGTGGAGCAACTACAGGAAGGGCAGTTGATTCTTGTGTTTCAACTTCTTGATGTAAGGAAAGTAATGTTGTAGCTCCCTGGGCATCTAATTCCTGTGTCTCAATAACAATATTAGCAGTTGGTTCTTGTGTTTCAACTATAGTTGGTTCTTGTGTGACGTCTATAACTGGTTCTTGTGTTTCAGCCACTGAATGAGTAGCTGGTTCTTGTGTTTCAACTACTAAATGGGTAGCTGGTTCTTATGTTTCAGCTACTGAATGAGTAGTTGGTTCTTGTGTTTCAGCTACTGGGTTTGAAACGGATGATATCGCAACATATTGGGCATCTGGTTCTTGTGTTTCAGTGCCTGTGGGTGGAATAGGCAAAGATTCTGGCATTTGGGAGGTTAGAGGTGTACGGGGTATTAGTCAGATGGGTTGGGGGTCTAGGGCAGTGGCAGTAGTGGTTGCCCTTATTGAGGCCTTTGTTCATTTTCTTCGTAAAAAGGATGGAAATAAAGGGATCTGCTTCCGTTTACGTGGGGGTTTTTCCTCAATGATGGGACAAGGAGAATTGTCTGGTTCAGAATCATCACTAAGAATATGAAGGGTAGGAGTGGATGATTCTGGTAAAATGTGGGGTGGGCTTGGTATGGTAGGGGGGTTAATTGCGCTGATTGGGTCTGTAGGCGGACTGTTAGGTACTTCAGGAGAATCTGGAGGGTTTTGTGGTTGTTGTTCCTGAAGATTTTCGAGAATTTCAGCAGCTTCTTGGGGATTTATGGGTGGGTTGTTTAGTGGAGGGTTTTGTTGGGTAAAACCCTTTTGGATAAGAAGTTGAATGAGACGGTGATGGGTGAGTGAAAGGGATATTTAGCCTTTCTACAGTAGTGTGCCATATTTTTAAGACAACCGAGCAAATAATAAGGAATGTTCACCAATCTATTATGCCGTAAATGAGACAACAGGACAAAATCGTGCTGGTAGACTACTTGGTATCGGCCTTCACAGGTGAGGTAGTGTTTGACGAATTTTGCAACTTTCGGCCATGGAGGTGGCAACGAGCTGAGTCAGATACCCCGGCCTTTAGGTTCAATTTGTTCCCCTGGCAAGAGGAAATCCTGCTAGGCATTCAGAATGATATGTTTGCGGTTGAACATGCGAATGCCATTGGTAGGGAGACCCGAAACCTGTGCTATATCCTCTTCTGTTACTGAAATTCGGACCCCTTGAACAATGGAATGGTCTTCCTGGAGATTTTGAGCAAATTGGAGAACCTGTTGTTGATCATACCACTGGAGTCTCTGAAAATAACCGAGCCATCCTGCCTGCAGAAAAATTTGATAGGCTATTGGATAGTGTTCTAACAGGGATGTTGTGGTGGGTTCGTTCCGTATAATAGAGCCTCCCATAGCTACCAGCTCGGTAAAATACATCGTCAAAGAGTTTGAGTAACAACTTCTGTGCAGAGTGAGTTTTCCGAGTGAAGGCATGCAAATGGTGGTGAAACACACGAAAGGATGGTAAATAGGAATGGCGGTGGTTGATACGTGTGAAATGATGGTATACAAGTTCGATATTTCCTCCCTCCCTTTTAAGTGCGGCTCATAATGATTTTTCATGAGTGGTAATGATGAGTTGGAATCTTCTAATTAACTATAGCTTAATTGTATTTACATAAAATTTACATACCTCGCCTTTACCTTTTGATTCGTACTTCAAACAAAATATAATGCCTGTGCATAATAGTTCTGCAGTGGTCGTGGCGGGGACTTTTGATTTGTTAGATTGAATTGTATCGAGGATATGTTGACTGGAAGGACAAAATGTAGTATAAGAGCGCAAAAGCTTATTGACAGAGAATGTTGAAAAGTTGGTGTTTCAGCAACAGAAAAGAAAGGGTGAAACAATTGCTGGACGATGTTGTTTCGTCAATGGAAACTGTGAAGAATTGTCGGACTGTAGTGTTTCGGCAATAGGTAGAAGGCGAAAAGTTGTTGACAATGGTGTTTCAGCAATGGGGGGAAAAAGTTGTTGAACATTGGTGTTTCAGCGATGGGAAAGCTTGCCTCTTCTTGAAGTAGGATCGTCCTTTCTTAGTAGGCCTTTGCTTTGATCGAGAATCTGCAAAAATCAAATTGTAACATGGTATTTCTTGACAGGGATTATTAGTAAACGAAATCTAATCTAATACTAAAGAAATTAACTTAAAAAGAATTAATTGCAATGAGGGGTAGGAGCCCCCTCTAAAAAGAGGTAATGAGAGTCTGCCACGCATGTGGCCTTAAAATCTTCTTTGGAAATAGGGCGCTGGTACAGACAGAGCCGATGACCATTTACAAGTAACGGTGTTTTAGAGTCATCGATTGTGAGGAGCCTTACTGTTCCATTGGGGAAAACAGTGTCTACTTCGTAAGGTCCAAGCCATCTTGTACGTAGTTTCCCTTGAAATTTTTTGAATCGAGAGTCATACAGTAGGGCCCAATTACCTTTTTGGAACTGCTTGTGCTTGATAGTTTTGTCATGCCATTTTGATCTTTGCTGTTGAATTATAGTTGTCTGATAAATGACATCTAGTCTTTTTTCATCCAATTCATTGAGTTGCCGCAACCTGGTTGTCTGTGCATCGGTCAAATCAAGGTTGATAGCTGAAGCAGTCCTTAAGGTTTTGATTTCAAATTCCACAGGGAAGACAACACTCTTTTCATAAACTAATTCATAGGGAGAGAATCCTGTAGTATTTCTCCAGGTAGTTCTGTAGGCCCATAATGCTTCAGGGAGTCTGTAAGACCAATCCTTTCTGTTTTCCTTCACTGTTTTTGTGAGAATGGCTTCTATTACTTTATTTGTGCTTTCCACCTGTCCATTGGCTTGGGGGTGGTATGTTGTAGTCATTCTATGCTGAATATGATATTTTTGAAGGGTGGCTTTAAAGCCATGAGAAGTGAAAGGAGATCCTCCATCTGTAACTAATTCTCTTGGCACTCCAAATCTGATGAAGATGTCTTCAAATAAGAAATCAATAACTGCTTCTTCAGTCGCTCTATGGAGTGCTTTAGCTTCCACCCATTTGGTCATATAGTCTGTGCAGACCACTATGTAAACTTTTTGATTGGATGGAGGGGTTAATGGGTCCTACAAAGTCTAAGGCCCATCTCTCAAATGGTTCAAGTACTATCTGGGGGTTTAATGGCATTTCATCTCTATGATTAGGTTGGCCCATTCTTTGGCAGCTATCACAGGCCCGGACATATTTCTTTGCATCTTTAAAAAGTGAGGGCCAATAATACCCCATCCTAAGAATTTTATGTGTTGTTCTCTTATCAGCAAAATGCCCTCCACAAGGGCCATCATGACAAG